>RJWM01031787.1:0-22058 GCA_004363535.1 Dasyprocta punctata | reverse complement strand
TTCACTGTTCACTCTCCAGTTTGCCTAGTTGATTAGTTGTTCGTCTGACAAATGATGGGAAAGGCGTTAACCCTGATTTCTTGAGTTTCAGGAGCTCCTGAGAATAAGAGACAGAGTGCAACACCCTGGTCAGCGGGGTGAAGGCAAGGATGGAGAGAGGCACAGACATCAGGAAAGATATCTCTGAGGACTCTCATCATGTGACTGAAGGGCAAATGGTTCCCTAAAGAGATGGTCACTGAAGAATGTTTACTTTATTAAATGTTAGTACACTCTGTGTAACTAGCAAGCTTATTTAACTTTTAGTTCAACCTCCCTTTGAAGAGAAAAGTGATATAATAACCTTCACAGACCAGCAAATACCACGACCCAGTACAAGCACCAGGTGACACAACCAGATCCATGTTCTAGGAGTTGGTCCTTAGTCTCCTCTCAGGAGACCTCCCCACTCAATTGGGCAGCCTTCCCAGGGACCTATATTCCAAGCACTATGCTTCTAACTGAAAACTGATCTCTCTCCTGTGCAAAATTTTCTTTTCTTTCTTTTCTTTCTTACTAACAACCCATCCTGAACACCCACTGAGATCATTTTTTCAATGGCTTCATTTCATGGGACAAATGTCCTTTGGCATTTGCTCGGGTCTCAAGATTGTGCAGAATTCAGCTGGCAGAGCTGGTGCTGGGAGGCAGCCTGTCTGTCCTGGAGGCTGTCCTCAGCATGCTCTAGATGTGTTTCATACAGGAGTTCCTAAGTTCCACAGGTTACAGGCAAGACTGGCAAAAACAGTAGCTGACTAATGCATTTCTTCTTATCACACTATTTGCAAAACAACTACAACATCCCCTCTGGAAATCTTCCAGCTACTTCAATATTCTGAGTTAACAGTCAATCTTAAGCCCTTCCTGAAACAGATTTTTAAAATATACATACCCATTAATTGCAAAATGAGCTATTCTCTCTTTTTTAAAGATCACAGACTAGTGCAAAACAAACAAAAACAAAAGGAAGGAAAGAAGGAAACGCTAGTCACTTTTTTTTTTTTTTAGAATAAGAATTCTGTTGAGAAGTATTTAATATAGTTGATGGTGTGACATTTAATGTACTTCGGTGTCTGGGGGCATGCACAATGTCTTATTTTGAATTATAAATATAACGTTAGCAGACAAAGATATGTTCCCAGGATAGAATCTAACTTCATATAAATATCTTCAATGAAGAAACAATCTTTAAAATCCAAAAAATCAGTGAGTAAATTATTGTTTTCAAAAATCAGATATTTTCATATATGTATTAAAAATGACCCAGAATTTTCCTCTGCACTCTTCAATGAAAAGTGATTCAGCTTGCCTTGCAAGCCAAGGCCCTGGGTTCCATCTCCAGAACTAAAAAATGATAACAATTAAAAGCAACTTTTCTAGCCGGGCGTGGTGGCGCACGCCTTTAATCCCAGCACTCGGGAGGCTGAGGTAGGCGGAGCATTGTGAGTTCGAGGCGGGCTTAGGCTACAATGCGAGTGCAAGGCCGGCCTGAGCTACATAGTGCGACCCTGCCTCAAAAAACCAGGGCCGGGAGTTTGGCTCAGTGCCTTAAGCGCCTCCCCTGGCAGGGGAGTTCAATTCCCGGTGCCGCAAAAAAAAAAAAAAAAAAAAAGCAACTTTTCTTGGGCCAGAAGTTTGGCGCAGTGGTTTAAGCGCCTGTCTGGCAGGCACGAGGTTATAAATTCAATTCCTGGTGCCGCAAAGGAGAAAAAAAAAACAGCAACCTTTCTTACCAAGAATGAATCAGAAAGCAGGAAATGAGACCATATTTCTGAGTCCAGTAACCAGGTGGATGGACTTGATGCTTTTCTCATAGATATCAGAAGAAATGTAACTTCTTTAAAAATTCTTATACAAAAGAAAAATCTGCACATGAGAAGCAAAACAAAATGAAAAAAGCTCAGAAAGTTAGAGCAGAGTCTGAGTTCACAGGGGGTGGAAGGAAAACTGGTCTAGGAGGTGAGCAGAAGGTGGCTGCCCAGGCTGAGAAACTGGGAGTAGACAAATTTAGCTCCCTGAAACAGAAAAGTGACAGAGATGAGACTGACACGCCCTGCCTAGGCTCTAGTTAAACAACAGAGGAAAAGGAATTATGTGCTCCTCCAAGGCAGGGGCACACAGGGATGTTGGGTCTAATTTTACAATTCCACATGGTGCAGCCTGAAAAATTAATGTAAGAGTCAGCTGCTCCCTCCTTGACTAATCAAGGCCACCTTCAAAGATAAGACATCATTTTTGGTTCTAGAGAAAGAGCAGGGAAAAAAAAAAGAGACAGCAAATTCCTTGACCATGTGGAATTTAATTCTCTGGTGGGCAGGCAAGGACAGGGATAATGCAATAAATATTCAAGGACATAAAACTCTTAGAATGCTGGGTACACCCTAATCCAGAACTACAGCGAAGGAAGTAAACTGATCCTGAACACAGGACCTACCACCACTGAAACAACCACCACTAAATATTAGTTTACAATGAACAGTCATAAGCCACCTGAGAAAACAAACTAGCATAAAGAAAAGTCAGATAAAGGGATTTTGTTTCTTTCTTCTAGGAAAGCATTTTGCTTTTGAAAACTTACAGAGCCCCAAGTGTGATGACACACATTTGTAACTTTGGCTTGAGAGGCAGGAGGACTGCAAGTTTCAGGCCAGCATGGGCAACTTAACAAAACCTTGTCTCGAAATAAAAATTTTAAAAAGGGCTAAAGATGTAGCTCAGTGGCAGAATGGCTGTCTAGCATGCATGAGGCCCTGGGTTCAATTACTAGTACAGGGAAGGAAGGAAGGAATGAAGGAAGGAAGGAAGGAAGGCAGGCAGGCAGGCAGATTTATATATCAAACAGGCAAAAATATAGTGATGACAGAAAATGTAGGAACTCAATTAATATTTAAAAATAAGGTTGATCTTACCAAATAATTTGATGATAAATGCAAAAATAGTTTAAACAGACAATACTGTGACATGTACACACTGTCATAAATAGAACTGGTAATTTAATTAAATTTATGCCTATTAATATTGAGATAAACTTTAAGCTCAATGAAACACTAATAACACCAGCTTACATGGCTTTACAAACTTATTTTTAACCAAACCTTCGAGAATCATATAATCTATACTTCGTGCCAATTTGCTCTTCTAACACCTTAGAAAGGTTGCCGGATATGAAACAAATACACAAAACTCAGGATGATGACAGAAGGTAGGCAGAGCTTCAATTCATTCAATGTTCAACAAGTATCACCCAGTGCCACCCACTACTCTATCTGCTTGGATGAGTAGTGACCAAAAGGAGACAAAAATTCTTGCTCTTTGAGATCTTTCATTTTAGTGAGAAGATAAATAAAATACAAGACAAGGAAGTAAGACATATAGATTCCTTATTAGTATACAAAATAGTAAACAAATGACTGTGGAACAACTTAATACAGGGGAGATCAAATGTTGGGGGTGGTAATTTGCGACTGCTATTAAATACTGTAACCCTAAATACTGTAGTCTACCAAAGACAACTCCAAGAAGGTGTAACAGCTGAGTCAGGAATAAAGAAGCAGAAGGAGCAAGTTCAACCAGAGATTCGGAATGGTTAGTGTCAAGTCGTACAGTGGGGCTGGTGTGAAAGCATCAGACTAAGGGTAGACTTTCAGGAGAATGGGGCAGACAGGGCAGTGGAAGTCAGAACCACTGAGCATTGTCAGCTGCTGTGACAGTCTTAACTTAGACACTGACTAAGGCAGAAGACAATGGACAGTCTGAGGAGAGGAGATATATGCAATTTCTATTCCACCAAGATTGATCTGACTCCTGTCAGAATCAATTGAAGGAAAGAGGACACACTGCTGTAATCAGGCAGGGCTTAATGGTGACTTAGGCCAGGGCTCACAATAGCACACAGAAGATTCTGAAAATGTTGGTAGAATTCACTGGTAGATTAGATATGAGGTATGAGACATAGATGAGTCAAGGATGACTCTGTGTTCTATGCAATGCTTTCTTTAATTTTTTAAAAGATCTAAATCAAACATGTTAAAATGTTAAATTTTAAAAGAAGGAGTGAAGCGATGATTGTCTATCTATTATTTTCTGTCACTTTGTGAAATGTAACGAATGACAAAATAGACTTACATCAGTTGATGACTAAGGTTTTCCTTTAGATAATATGAATCAGGATTCCTTACTTTGTCCCCAAAATGATTAAAACACATCTTTACTTCCTAAATTATGTTAACAGTTTATGCATCTGTTAAATGTTCAACCTAACAGAGACAAATCAAATGTTAAAATAGGTCATTTACTTTGGCCTTTGCTTACACATTTTACAACAGAAATTTACAGTCTTAACATTTTCCACAGAAGATTCTCCTGGGTGGAACCCTACCTCCTCTAATTCTGTAACTAATCTTTGATATTACATACTGTGAAGGTTAATGAAATAATGTAAGTATAGCAACACATGAGTAATAACCTGCACATCTTTTAGCTTAGCTTATTTATTCATGAACTTGTTTGATCACTTTTCATAGTCTGTAATATTGATGTGCTGTTTATTGCATTTAAACTAACGGGGTAAAATCTCCAAAGTTCTATCCTTTGCTTAAAGGAAAGCACTTATGCAGAAAATCACAATGAAAAATTCCTATCTACTCTGTCTTAAACATATTGTCATTTTAAATAATAGTAGTCTTGTCCTTTTAGTAATAGTAACCTTGTCCTTTTAAATAGTAATCAAACATCTATATTCTTTGTACATCTCTCTCCTATATCATTTGATGTTCTTTTTTTTTTTTTTGCCTCATCAGCTGCTTCCCACCTAATATCTTTTGGGGATCAGGGAACACATAATTGCAAGTGGTATTCATGGTTCTCGCAGAAATCTCAACAACGCAACACATTACTGGAAAATATACACAGGAAACATCTGAAATCACTTGGCAGCATGTACAATAAATTCTACATGTTCTAGATATAAACCTCAGAATTTGAGTCTAAAACAAAGCCTTTTAAGCTTCTCCTTTCATACATTAATAAAACAAAGCATGATGTTTGAAAAAATTCCACAGCATGATTCCCAGCCCTTGTGCTGAGATACAGCATGTAATAAACTACCTCAAAAGGAAACCACTAAACCACACTACAAAAACCACCGCTAGCACCACCTCTAAATTCTTATTCAGTTTAATTACAAAAATAAATATATCCCACTCTCCGGAGATGGAGAGGGGGCTAAATAAAGCCACAATTGTGTTATAACCATATACACTTGGAAAATGACTTCCTTCAATAGTAATTCACCAACTGCTTTGACATACTGACTATTTCAGTCATGTAAAAGTCATGGCCCATTAACATCTGTTAGTCTTGCTTAAGGCCACTAAAATGCCACAACATTACTGAAAAGGATGGATTTTATGGACACACCAGCTAGCTAGAACTGCAGCAAAATATGGATTGGGTTTTAAAGCAAACTCTGTCTCAGGATTTCAAAACTCACGTATCAAAACAAAGCCTCAGCTCCCTCAGGAAAAAATGAATGAGATTAAACATAATGAGATAAAACCTAAGATCCCTTTCAGTCATTAAAAGAAACTTTCTACTTTTAACAACATTATTATTTTTGACTAGGCAACACATTTATTCAGATCTGAAAATCTGAACATTTCAAAGCCAAAAACACTAGGGTCATTTCTCATTATCCATGAAGGGACTGAATTCAGGACCTCTTACAGATCCCAAAACCCAGAAGTGTTCAAATTTCTTGCATAAAATGGCATAGTGCTCCAATATAATCTATATATGTCCTTCTGTACACGTCAAATGATCACCACATTATTATTATCTGGTATAAAATAAATGTTATGTAATTAGTTGTTATACTGTATTATTTAGGGAATAATGACAAGAAAAAAGATTTCACATGTTCAAATACACACAATTTTCTTCCCCAAATATACTTCCAATCTGCCCTTGGTTGAATCTAGATACAGGAGCCATGGATACAAAGGACAATGGTTTTCTGTTAAAGTCTTATCCTTACCCTCACTCCTCAGCCCTGCTCCCCACCCCTGTACCCCATAAGCGTACATAGACACAGTCATTCTAGTAAGTGTTTATGTGACCTTCCGGAGATTTCTTTACATATGAGAAACACAAATATAGCCCTACTGACCTCTACAACTCACTGTGGACAGCTTTCCATAAGGATATGCAGATTTCCCTCATTCTTCCCCAAAACTGAACAGTTTTCATTAGATGAATGACCAAAATCTACTTAACCAATGCCATAATGATAAGCACTTGATTTTTTTTTTTTCTTTTTTGAGATGGGGTGTCAGCACATTCATTGCACAGCCTGGTCTTGAACTCCGGATCACAAGGGATCCTCCTACCCCAGCTTCCTGAGTATGAGACTTTCTAGGACAACGGGCCCTGCAGCACTTGAATTTTCTCTCATCTTTTTGTGATTATAAATAATATTGCAAAAACCATACAAACTTTTATGCACATTATCTGTACAGTATATTTTTAGGAAAACTTTCCAGAAGTGGAGATCCTAAGTCAGTGCGGAACCACATCTCTAATTTTTGTAAGTGTGTCCCCCTGCCTTTCATGCTGTTGTACTACTTGTACTTTCACAGAAAACTCTGAGAATTTCTGTTCCTCTAAACTCACCTAAAGTAAGTGCTTCTACTCTTTCTTTCTTGGGCCTCTGCCTCACCGGCTAACCATATAGCACCTCAATAGGATTTCCATTTGCATTTCTTCTACCATGATAAATTTGACTAAGAGTCACTGTGTACCATGTGCTAATTCGTTTATTCCCCTTATCCATTCTCTAAGGTGCTGGTCTCTCTTCCAACTGGTTTACAAGTAAAAATTCTGTTATTTCCAGGAAACAGTTCCACAACCACCTGCAGATTACCAGTAGATCCTAAATTAATGATACTTAATCATGTCTTGAACACTTGCAGAGTTTAAAAAGTTATCATTGAAATATTCTTAATGGCAGGCACTTGTTACCTTTACACATCCAATAAGTAACTTACTATATCTATTAAGAAACATATTTTTCTTTGAGAGTCTGCAAAAGACACATTTTAGTGCCAACAGAGGAAGAAACAACTTGGAAGGCTGCATGAAGAAAACTGCACTGCACCACCTAGCACAAATACTTGGGTGATGAAGCTTTCAAACTTGCCAAGCTACCTAGCAAGGAAAGGACTTCTTAATAGAAAATGTATATGGTCACGTTAAGGGATCACACAAATACTTAGACTTTTCTCATTTCTTTGATTCTGTGGGGTACCTGGGGATTCTCATGTGTTCCCATTTCAAGTTGTCTTGAAACCTGAGCTTGGTGACCTGCCTCAGGTCACAAAGCTAGTGAAGACCAACATGAAAACACATGTGTAGGACCCATGGACTGCAGTTCTTCCCACCATCATCCAGCACAGACTCATGAGCCAAGCCTGCTGCCTACCATGATCCATGTGGCCCTAGGCACATCCCATAAACTCTCTGTGACTAAGTTTCATCATAGCATAATTCTGAGGGCTAAGCGAGCTAGGCACCTGAACAGTGACTGGTAAAGCTGTAGTGTTATGTGAAAGTTCACCATGTTTTCATGGGCCCACATACAACGACTATGAAATTTTAGTCTGCAGAGTCAACAACTGAAGTGGAAATATCCAAAAGCATCACGTCCAAAGGGAAGAATATGGAGGAAAAACAGGATAAAAGTCCAGTGAGCAGTCACAACACAATTAACTGATATGCACAACATGTGACAGCCACCAGAGAAACAGGAACTTACCCTCTTGATACGGTTAACGCCAGAAGTTTTCCAACCCCTAGAGAGCTGAAAAGCTTAGTGTAAAACCCCTTTTTTTATTTGAGGTTGTCTACTACAAAGCCTCCCTCCCCCAGTAAGTTTATACTTCTAATCTCTTCTCAATTTTCTCTTTTGTTCATTTTACTGTGTTCCTCCCTACATAAGCCTTAGGGGATAACAAACCCCAATGCTAAATTACAAGGGTGTTACTTACTAAACATGTAGTTCTTAGATCCCAATCTAAAATGACTTTCATGCACACTGGCTCCCAAATGAATTATTTTAATGTACTACAGCATCAAATTGTCGGGTACCTGAGAGTAACTGGGCCCTGGGGAAAACGTGACTTGTTGGAAATAAAAATCTAAAGAAATGCTTCATTAGCATTTTGTTGCATTTTTAAAGCTGTGTCTCTGACATTCTCAAGTCTTTAACCTCATCACTTAGCAACACTGCATGCTTCACCACTGAGACAGCAGCACAACTACCAATAAGCAGTCCTTGATGGAGGATCTGTCATCGACTGAAGTGGGCAGAAAAGTCCAGCTGTACACATCTCAAGGGGGATGGAGAAGCACAGACATTAAGAGGACGTCATGCTAAGGATACACTACTCTCACTACATCTAAATTCTTCACAGCCCAAACTTCTTCAGATTGACAAAGGCATCGCTTCAATGAGAAGAGGCACCATCCTGCCTCACTCGAATCCTGCAGATTTTCACAGAATACCAACCTTTGGGAGGAGTGAGATTGACTCCATTTTTAAGGCACCATTGTGCTGGCAAAATTCCCAAAGAATCCGCATGGCACAGCATTGAGAGTTTACTAGGTTCTGGCCTTAGGTCATCAATAGTCACTTGAAAAAAATGGTTGTTGAAAACCTGAAAGAGGAAATAGTAATTTTTCAACTTTACATATATAATGTTAACAGTTTCCAAAGGCAATTAATATATTTCGTGAAATTGATCTGAGCATAATCTTAGCATTTGAATGCATTTTACTAAATTATTCTAGTAGTTAAAAAGCTAGAATTGATCATTTGATTCATTAATGGCAAGGTTAATGAATAAAATACATAGAACAATTATTTTAAAAAGACACTTAGAGAAGAAAACAATGGTCATAGTTGCCAGAAAAACAAACTGATAAGCATGACAGGCAAACTCCAGGTTAGATAAGAGCTAAGATGGTCACTAACGTGCCACTCTCAGTATCCCCAATTGACACCCAATTTCTCATACAGAATCACCCAAAAAAACTGCAAGATCTGGCATGGGAGACTTCCAGCTTCATCTGGTATCACATCACCCAAAATATCCCATCATGCTACCCAACAGGAATCTATGACGCAAAGCACAGCCCCACTGAGTGTTCTCACACAACACAGCACCCCAGATGTCTGGCTCATCCATCAAACTGACTGCTCTCTTCCAGGTGTATCTCCAATTTCATAAAACCACACCCTGCTTCCATGCCAGTGCTGCATGAACCCCTTCCCTAGTGTATTTTTCACCTTACCGTTTACCATGTGATACACTTACTGTCTGCTTCTTCCCACTACAATATAAGCCCCATAAAAGCACAGACTCTGTCCAGCTCCCATTGTCCAGAACAGGGCCTGTAGGTGCTTGGTTAACCATCTGTGAAATCAATGTGATCTATTCTACCATGCATGTACATATGTACAATTACTCACATACACATAAAACTTGTTCTTAAACATAATAAATTCTGGTTGTAGGATCTTTAAGAGCCATAGGACCTTGTAAATATAGACACAAAGGAATTTCCAAAATTGGTTCAAAATGCAAATTCATTTGGACACACTTCAAAGAAAATCTTAGTAAGTTTCATCAGACTCATCGGTGTTCATGTTCCCAAATGGTCACAACCATTGCTTTGTGTTTCTTCTGGTTTGGATTCCACAGGTTTCGAATTCAAGGCTTAGATCAGTTATCTAATTTGCCCATAATTCCATACCCCAGATTTGAAAGCTAAAAACAGAACTCTAGAACCCAAACCTCCAGATATCTAGATCTCCCTTAGCAGTACTAAGAACTGAACCCCTGGCCTTCACAGAGTTACATCTCCAGGCCTTCTTTTATTTTTTATTTTGAGACAAGGTTGCACTAAGTTGCTAAGTTGCCCAAGCTGGGCTCAAACTTACTATCCTCCTGCCTCAGTTTCCCAGAGACTTCTAATCCCAATATTCCTTCCTCTAAACCAATATATCCCACACATAAATGACACTGTCATCATTGCCATCAACTGTCAATATCTCACTCTGCTATTCTGCTAAACGTTAACAACTGAATACTAAATCTGCTATATATGCTTGCCTATTTGTCTGCATTCTTGTCTGTCTTAATATTATTCACTCACTTCAACCATTGTGCCATCATGAAAAACTCAAGGAGGGGAAATGAAATTTATATTGTGATAAGTAATGATAACACAATGCATTATATTCTGAACGAAAAATATTCTAAAATATTGTCGAGTGTATAGAGAAATATATTTAATTGTAAATATCCATTGTACTATGAATATTCTGATAGTTCATTGCATGAAAATGATTATTGAGCTTGAGGAGGCACCTACATCTTCTCCTAAGAAACAGAAGCACACAATGGAGTTCATGAATTTTACAACATCAGGGCAATAAGAACAGAAGAGGAGATACAGGTGAAACAGAATGGATTAAGTATTTTATCTTTGGTACAAAGAAAAAGAAACAATTTTCTAAGCATACTTTTAAAATCACTGAAAATACCCCCAACCTCTTTCCTCAGAAGAGCAATGAGAAAATTATCTATTGTGAAAACCCAAATGGCTGTCATTGAAAGTCTATCCAACTAAATAATACTGTTTGGAAAGAACTGATTATAATTAGTATGTCACTTTCTAACATTACAGTTGGCAATGTTTTAAAGGAATAAAAACGTGAGCCAGGCCACAACCACTGACAGGTGGAGCACTTCAGCTCTCTGGTTTATTTCCTACGGTCCAGGTGAAGCTCAACTTGCAGTTGTTTAGAATGAGGACAATGTTACATAGATTCAGAAAAGTAGGCAGCTGGCATTACAGTCACCCACCACTGAGACAAAAGGAAATTGTGTCTAAGTTTCAGCAAGGTATGACTGTAGAGTTAACAAAAACTTGTGCCATCTACCAGAATACATGGTAAAAACAACCAAAGACCATTTTCAATTGGAAAGCTTTTAATGAATAGTGAATGAAAAGAAGTGCATGAAACTCAACTTAAAGATTATCATTTAATGACCTAACTGGTTAATGACTGTTTGGACTTAACGACCCGCCGTTCAGACTTATGATGTGTCTTTTCTTTTGTACAGTTCTGCACATCTTGTTTATAGATCCTCAGTGTCTTTTTTGTACGGTATACCTTGTTTATATAATACCATACTATACCATAGGTTAATATTCTGTTATACATTGCAGTACTGTGGATAAGAGGTATGCAAATAAAAGTGAAGTCATCAAGTTGGAGTCTTCTTTGACCATTTCTTTGTTCTGAATATTGTAATGTACATACTATACACAATTTCTCATTTAGTGACCAATTCAGGTAACGACATAGTCACAGGACTTTAACATAGTCGTTACATGAGGAATGTCTGTAGCTCAATCGTATCACTACTATCCATGCAGAAGGATCAAGTTATTATTCTTACAATGATTATAACATACAACAGGCCAAATCTATCAGAAGAAGGAAAATTCATCCTATCCATTCTAAGAAGAGGCATCTGATCAGATACTCTGTTACCAGTGACAAATAGCTTCAGGTAGCGGCGGCCTGGAGAGGCATCAATGTCCCTTTGGTTTATTTGCTGTCACTGTAAATCCTTGCATGAGTATATTTCATCAGCTAATTCACTCTAGAGCAAAGAAGCAAAACCCACCTTGGTCACTGATGCAGGGCAGATATGAAAGGGCTCACTCATATTCAATGTCTCTAGCTTCATCCCAACTGTGAAGAAATGGCTTCGCAAATCTGCATGATCCTGTCGGGGGAAAAATGAAAAATACTGAAAGCAATGGAATTGTGAACTAGCTAGAGACTGTCTGGATGCCATCCTTGAGTGTTTTCTTAGGCAACTTAAATTTGATGGAAATAATTAACCCTCCCCGTTTCAAATTTCTAATTATTGCAAGAGACTGAGGATTTAATTATTTTCTGCAGGCTAAATTGCTTTTCCAAAGGAGAGGCAACAAACCTTGTGGTCATGCTTAAATTTACACTCAGCAGAAAACCCAACGCCACATTGCTTTGATCTTCCTGGGTGCTTTCCATGGAAGCACAACAGAGGAATGGGACAGTCAATCATCTTAAACATAGCAGGGGCAGCTTCCGGAAATGTGGCCTCTTGGTACTGGAGTTACATCACAGAGAAACAATGAGCACCTGCTGGGTGACAGTTGACCCCCACATCCGGTTCACCATTAATGGTGGTGAGCTCTTGACCTTGGGCTGTGCATACACGAGAATCCAAAGCAGTTCTGTACCAAATCAGACCCTGACACCTACTCTCTGGAGACGAGCAGCATCCCCTTTGTCACAGGTGTCTGGCAGTTTTGAAACCTGCTCACAGCAAATGGATGTGTAAGCACTGGGGCTTCCCTGCCTCCTGGAGAAAACAAGTTTCCATATGTGCCTCATCTATACAGCAATAGACGAGCTTGGTTGGACTGTGGATACCAGAATTTATCTTGCTGAAATGGAGGTCACCTCATCAGTCACACTCTGTATAAGTTGTGTGGAAAAATAAATGCATTTGCAGTCTGTCCCTGAGGAAATAACAGCTGCAAATAAATCTTGCTATTTCCAAATGTATCAAATGGGTGTGAAGTACAAAAATACCTGGAGACCTGTTGGTTTCTTTTTTACTGTAAATCTAAAGTGAGTTTTTAATTAATTTGATGATGCCACTCTATATCTAACTCCGAGAAGGATACAGGATACGGAGCCAGTTAGGCTGAGGCTGCATCCCCGACCTGTAACCACAAAAGCTGATCCATACCATTTGTGTCCAACAGGCAACCCAGACATGAGGAACTGCTTATGAAACTCTCCACAGCTCAGTAGTTTGCCAAATAAAGTACAGAATAGAAACACAGAACTACAAGGATCCCTTCACTCTTCGTGTAGCCACGGGAATCTGCAAAGGTGTCTGTACACAAAGATGCACAATAAATACTGGGTGTGGGTGAAGCAATTAGTTCCACATCAGAGTGTGTGAATGTGTATGGAGGGGGCTAATCAGAGCAAGAAGTAACGCAGTCCGATATGAGAAAAATGAATCAAAGGAGCCGGCTCACTCTAAACATTTATAAATTCCCTAAGAACCTACAATCAACACTTTATAAAAGTTACATGCATAAGGAAAAAGTACAAGGCAATATTCTTAGGTGTGAGTAATGACTTTCACTGATTATGCTGCAACTTTTATAAATTCTTTAAGAACTTACAATCAACACTTTATAAAAACTGCATGCAAAGGGAAAAGCACAAGGTAACACTCAGATGCAGGCAATGACTTTCATCATTTATGCTGCAAATAAAGTGTTTACTTTTAAAGGTAGCGGAGGAAAGTGAGTCAGAAAAGGAATTCAAAGCAACAATTTGCAGAGTTAATTTATATTAACACACATGACTCATAATGCCGAGCCAGGGCTGTAAACCACAGATGTGGAGGCATAAGAACTAAGCAAATAATGACTAATTGATGTCTGAATTAAAAGGTTAAAAATCCCTGTCAGATATCAGTGTTCCTAGTCCCTATTGGTGGGAATGGAGACACATCTGTAGCTTTTTCAGGTATTTTCTCCTTTTAAGCACAAAACCCTTTAAGTTTTTATTCTAAAATTGTAACAAAACTTTGCCTGAATATACTCAAGGAGTTTGAGCAATCATTATTTTGCTGTCTGATAATTCAGAAATGCCCCAGGACACTAATGACACATTTTTAACTATAACAAATGGCCCACATGAATGCAGTAGTTCCTCAGAAGTCCTTCTGCTTCCCTCTCTGCAGAACAATGTCTCTCCCAGCTGGAGAAATTCTTCTCACCAGCCACAGCTATGAGGCCAACTCTTCTAGGGCTCTGGCTCAATCAATAATCATAGGAAACAGTAGCTTCTCCTTGGCTACCTCCATTGCCAGACTTCTCTGGGTATTTCCACCTCTCTCCTTTGTTCCCATGAGTACAGGCAGAATGACAGCAATCTGGGGTTCTGATCCTCGTACTGTCCTTAACCCCCTCAATTACAACTCAGGCATTCACTCTGCTTCTTAATCTGCTTTTGCGCTGACCTCTGCCCTCTGAGTAGAGCCAGTTTCCCAATCAGGATCGACCCACAACACTAAGCCCTCTACATCCCAGCTTCTCAACTTGACCATGACCACTGAAGTAAGGTCTTTAGCCAAGAACATGTCTATCCTGCATCCTGTGCTCCAAGCCCTACCAAAGGTCTCTCAACTCAAGCTCCTGATGCTGTTTTGAAAGCTCTGTGGCCCAGGGATCCCTGCAATAAGAGTTGTCTTTTATTTGCTGCCTTACTGTGTGCACCGTTTTGTGGGGGAAACAAAGAATACAGCAAGTTGCTCCTTAGATAACCTCTCCTGCTCAGAACTGCAGACTGCACTGTAAATGCTTAACATTCCAGGCTTTAGTCAATGTTGCATCATCTCTAGGTTAAGAGGGAACTGCTCTGTGTAGACATCAGAAAGTCTCTTTCTGCTCTCCTGGAGTGCCCGCCCCTGTGCTTTATGTCAATCATGGAATTTCTCTCTCTGCTCACCCATAATGAGCATAATATCAGAGCATGGTCATATGTAGGATGAAAATTAAAAGAGCATACTATGAAAATATTTTAAATAATTGCATAATAATCCTTAGTGAACACTATTCCAAAAGTTTAGAAACTAGTTCCCTTGATCACTCATGGCTTAGGTTTCCTTCATCTTCAATCATTTCTACCTTGTTCTAGTTGTGTGGTAAATACTTGATGGTCTCAGTCCCCAGTTTCTGGTGCACAGCTTCTAAATCCCTTGGGATTTTTTTCTGGGGAGCAAGAGTGTCATTGGTTGTAAGGAGGCCACACTTGGTGGATCCCTGAATACTCTCAAGATGAGGGATTCTCACCAGAAAGACTATGCCATGAATGGAGGGTTGGAACATTCATCCCCAAAACCACTGAGGAAAAGAGAGGGGCTGAGACTGAGGTAATCACAAACTGTCAGTGATTTAACCTAAAATCACACCTGTGTAATGAAGCTGCCCAAAACCCCTGAAGGAATGGGGTTCAGAGAGCTTCTTGCTTGGTGAACATACATCCTCACTTCAAGAGACTGGTGAAGCTCAACTTCTTAAGCACACAGACTGTAGCCCTTGGGAAACCCCCAGGACTCTCTCTATGAACTCTTCAACATGACTGCTCACTTCCATCCTATAGTATCCTTTACAATGATCTAATAGATCTGAGTAAATTGCTTTCTTTAAATTTGGTGAGCTCTTCTAGCAAATTATAGAATCCAAGGAATGGATCTTGGGAACGCTGATTGATAGTTGTCTGAAAGGAATTCATGAGGCATGGGACTTGGGATTGAAGTCTGCCTAAAATGGGGGCAATCCCAGCACTTGGGAGGCTGAGGCAGGATAATCATTGTGAGTTCGAGACCAGCCTTTACTACAAAGTGAGTTCAAGGCCAGCCTAAACAGCACAGTGAGACCCTGTCTCAAAAATAGGGCCGGGGATTTAGCTCAGTGGCATAAGCACCTGCCAGGCAGGAGTGAGGCTGTGAGTTCAATCCCCGGCACCAATAAATAAATAAATAAATAAAATGGGAGCAGTCTTGAGGGTCTGAACCCTTAACTATAGGGTCTGTATTACTTCCTGATAATTAGTTTCAGAAACTCCAGGCATCTCTTGCTATCAGAGAGTTGGAAAGTTGATTAGTGTACAAAAACCCATACATGTGGTGTCAAAAGTGTTGTGAGTAAAAATAGGTTGTAAGTTACAAACCCACAAACATTTTCCTTATGGAAATGCATCTGTTTTTATTCCAAACTATGCAAAGCCCATAGACCTTTGTCTAATATAATGAAAAAGAGAAGTCAGACATTTTGGGAGGCAGCAGTATCTCTATGGCTTCTGTCTAGATGTCCCCCAAAGCCTCATGTAGTCATAGGTGGGGCTTTTTCAGAGGTGACTGGATCTAGATGCTGGGATTAAGAGTGTGTGATTACTGGATTAGTCCACTGATTGGTTTGGCATAGTTCTGGGTGTGTGTGCTACCCACCCTAAGGGTGGGTACCTTAGATAAAATATAAAGGGTCAGAAAGAAGCTGCTATTAACACCTGTAGCTTGCTATCTTGCTGACTTTTGGCTGCCATGAACTATTTCTTTTCTGTGATGTCACTCTGCCATGTCAACCTGCCTTGGAGTCAGCCAACTATGAACTGAAACCTTTACAAACTTCGAGCCAAATGAATCTTTCCTCCATTAACACTCGGTGTCAGGTATTTTGTGTCAGCAATGAGAAAAAGTAACAAGACAGCATCCAAATGTAGGTATTTAAAGTTTGACCTCAACTACCTACATACACACTATCCAATTAAGTTTGAACTTCAAATTTCAGAAATGGATGTGGAAACTGTAAAATACATGTGTGTGTCTCCCTGTCCTCATTCCTGCTTTTTTAAAATCCCTTTTTAATCACTATCCAAAATAATTTTTAACATTCTGGCATGACAACTAGAAATCACACCAATTTAAAGGTCAGACAAAATAAGGAAATCTAAAAGCTTCAACACTAAAGACACGTAATGATTAAAAGTTTGACTAAATCTGCTATTCTAATGTTTCTGTTACTTTTGAACAATGATGCCAAAAAACTTTACTCCAAACACAGGATGGTATTTCCTAAAAATGCTTGCAATTGCAATACCTGGACATCGTAGAACTTTTGAAAAAAACAGGAAAGTGAACCAGGCTGTATATGCAGTATTTTCTGATGAATGTCAAATGCTGTCATTTATGGTTCTGTGGTTCATATAAAGAAAGTATCAATGAATGTTTATTGAATTAAAATGAAAGATGAACAACAGCTACATGATTTCTTGACATCCATTTCAATTCTGTGACCTAGCAATCATTCATGAGAAACTCATGAGGCTCATTCAGTAGGTAAGGAGATATAACACACAGTACATGAAAACTTACATTTGACAAGTAGAGAAGGAAAGAGTTAACAACTAAGGCAGACTCAGAAGTAATTTCAGAACAAACTTTTTTACTTGTAGCATACAAAAACTAAGCACTACTGTGATCACAGCCATCAAAGGACTTGCAAGAGTGAATCTTAATTCAGAATATAAAAAGCATGAAACTCAGGATGATAAAGAGAAGATTCTGGAAAGACTGTGCAGCAAATGCAATCAGGGAAGCTGGTATTTGTGTACCAGTGCAAGTGTCTAAATATGCTATAAATGGCAAAAGAAGTTATGTGACACCCTGCAGAAATACCAAGCTTTTATGAAAATTGAAGAACTCAACACCAACACATTTTCAAATAAGTCAACAGACAGGCCTGCTGAGTTTTGTGTGTGTCTGTGAATATCCATATTTGTATGAGAAAGGTATACATATTCTCATTGGAAAACAAATTTAGTCACTTGGATGCCCTTTACTTAGGGTTGTTAATGCAGTCAGAACACACATATTCATTCATACAAACACCCAGCCAATGATCTTTAGTGTTAGGGAAACAGCAGGTTCCTGGTTCCTAAAAATAATTCACAAAACAGATTATCTACTGGAAGATAATAGAAAATTCACATTTTTAAAACATTCTGGCCTTTGCAAAGCTCTCGAGAATCACCAACACTTCAAAATTGCTTGCTCAGAAATGATGCTACTCCTGATACCACAACATTACTAAGTTCTCAGTATATTTAAAAACAGTCTATCACATTCAAGAAATACTCTTTACTTAAATGTTTGAGTCTGGCTAAACTGCTTTCTGAAAAACTACTCACCTTTAATAAATGCTAGCAATGTCACTTCCATCTACATTCCTTGTTACCCATTTTATTTCTGCCCTAAAATATGTTTTATATTGATCAAAAGTAAAATGTCACTCATTTTATTGGAGAAATGTCTTATCAGACTACCTTAACAATCTCTCTTCAGGGAATCTATTTGCAGTCAAATGACATGGTAAAGGACACACCAACTTCCTCTGCTCCGGGTTCACAAGCTGCATTCCCACCAGGAACTAGGCAGTTCTCTCTCCTGCTAAGACAGTGTGACTCTGCACTAAAGCTAACTTAATTCGGTATACAGGGTCAAGTGGACGGAAGCAACAACTGCTCACATGCTATGAATACATTCTCTGTAGTATCCTTTTCATCTGAAAAGGCCTACAGGGTGATATTCTTCTGACATGAGCAAATTAAGGTACAGAAAGCTTAAATTTGTTATACAAGTACACAGAGCCAAGGGGGCCAGACACAAGCAGTCTGACTCTGAGCCATCAGCTATCACAGAAAGGGAAGCAAAGAACAAAGATCTTTTTTATTAATAATGGTAACACAGAAACAAAATTCCCGCAACATGTATGCTCCTAAAATTTTATTTCAAAGAAAGCTATTCCAAAGTTGGAAAGTGACGGCTATGAATATTAACCATTTACTTAAAACCTCCAATTTAGGCTGTAATTCATAACATTCTTCAACGACTTAGGAGCAAGGATATGTCAGAGAGAATTGTAACACTAAAAATCAACCCCAAAACATTTATATATACCCATCACACTCTTCATTAACAATTAACAAATACCCGTACTGCTTTTGTGTGTGTGTAGGTGTGTACATGAAGTAATGAGGATTAAAGCAATGTGTGCAGCAAAATCCCTATTGTGCTCTGTAAATTATCCCTTACCCTATTATTATCAAGGCTAACAAGTTAGGTGAATCTACATGGCACACGTGGTTGGCTGAAAATTCTACATCAGAAATATTTGCAATCTGGTGTATTACTCACTAACCAACAGTGAATAAAGAAGAAAGTAGACAATTTGATTCTGGACATAGAGAAGTTGAAAATTCAGTTTTGAAAATGATTGAGAAGTGAGAAATACAAAGTATTCAGATAAGGAGGCCTGGGCAAACCATACAGTGTCTGGTGCTTTGGTCTCACCTAAGAATCAGAGGTCAGGAGGACCCACCAGCCTCAAAGCACGCCCTGGGTGCACCAGCTGCACATTCGTCACCACTGCTGTAAATGTCAATCACCGGCAGAGGCTTTGCCTTGGAAGTGGCTTCCAAGACAGGAAGAAAGCACTGCCTGATTCTGCTTAATCAAACACTTTTATTTAAGAAACACAAGTGACACATACCAGTCTGACATTAGTGGTGAGAAATTGGCAACTCAAACTTTCCATGCATGGTGAGAAGGTTTCAAAGTGAGTACTAAGGATCTTTGTAGAACATACATATTACTGTGACTATTAATGTACAGAAGGCAGTGAGTACTGATAACAGAAGCAGAGGAGAAAACAGAGAAAGAAAAAAAAACACGCATGTTCTACCTGCCTACTTGAACTTCAATCATCCCCACGTTTACTTTAGGGAATTTGCAGGCTATACTCATAAAATGTGGTAGATAGCTGTCACAGACTCCAGAAATAGCTACTGTGCCTACCCAGCCCCACTTTATTAGATAAGTGCATCTCAAGCGATATAGAATTATGAAAAATATGGCATAGGGGAGACTGAGTTCAAACTAATTAACACAACAAATTAAAATGTACTTGATGAGGATTTTAATGTAAGAAAAGCAGTAAAGTCACTGTGGTACAGAAACCAAATTCTTAACCTGACTTCCAGAATTGGAAGCTTACAGGAAATTTTCTTTCTCAAGGCAGAAATCTGAGTGCCAGTCTTTAACTCTTTGGGTCTTCCTTTTTGCTTACACTGATGTGAACTTAAAAAAGAAAGAAAGAAAGTAAGAAAGAAAGAAAGAAAGAAAGAAAGAAAGCAAGCAAGCAAGCAAACATTCACATATTTCCACTCTTTTTTAAATATCAAAATATTTCTGCATGTTTTGCTTACATAAAAATCCTATAAGGTATTAATTTTTTCAGTTTCAACATGTCAGTTCTTTTGGTCTGCTGGAAACTCAAACACTGCATATACTTCTTTTCAAGACCTCAATAGTTTGCATAATTTCTAAGAGTAGGCTTCAATGAAGTCAAAGAAAGGTTTTAATTAGATTACACTGGAGTTGATATATAATGAACTATGATTTAATTCCTTTATTTGTATCAGCATATGTTCTACTAAAAAAAAAATCCAGTGCCACATATTATATTATTCCTCTCTTTGTTTTACCAGTGACCTAGTATTCAAATATATTTATTAGAAAATTACTCTTGTAATATTAATTTCATGAAAAAAACAGACACTAGAGTATTGGCATTTAATAAAAATCAATACTATTATTACATTTCATTTCCAACACACTGATTTAAATTTAGTCAGTGAAATATTTACAACAAAAATTCAATGAATTTATAAGCTGAAAAGTAATAAGCATTTCCATTTACTTATGGCTGTAAACAGCAATTTTATTTGCCTGTGGTGTATTCTATCAGGGCAAAAAAACAGTAATGAGAAATATAATTTGTACTCTTATGTACCTGTACTTTAACCTAAACCACATGATTTATAATAGGCAGTTATGCCAAACCTATGTCCCAGTAAGTCCCCAAACTGGTGCTAAATTGTTTTAAAAACAACAACAAAAATAGGCAGTGAGAATGGCTTTCACTGATTAACACTTAGCAGCATAGAACTATTACAAAGTAGCAAGAAATAAATCCACACCTATTAAGCAAGACTAGGAAAAAATCAGTGCCCACTTAGACTGTGTAGGGAAACAGGCCATCTTTTCTTGTTTCCTGCTGAGTTAACTGGCTTCCAACAAGCTAGGGAGGTTTCTCATGTTCCCAGCAGAAGACTGTGGGTAGCCTGTGAGGTGTAAAAGGGCAACAGGGCTGGGGGTGATGGGGTAGCTTCCATTTCAGGTTCAAGCCCACTGGCAGGAGATAGTGGACACGATTACCCAGTCATGCCCCTTCTGCTGAGACCTTAAATGTGACTAACACTTCCAGTGTCCAGAGCTTCCTCCAAATCACAGTTGCTCTAGTCTTCAATAGACCAACCTGTTTTCAGGCTGAAAAGTATTCTTTTCTTAGACCAGGGTTTCTCAATTTAGTGCTATTGACATTTGAGGACAGACTACTCTTTGTTGTGGGAAATAGTCTTCAGCATTGCAGGATTTTCAGTTGAACCTCTGGCCCTTATCCACAAGATGTCAAAAGCACCCCCCTCCCCGTGCTGTGACAATTAAAGTGTGTTCAAACATTGTGACATGTTTCCTGAGGGACAGATTCCCTTGTGTCGTGGAGTTGAAGACCACTGATTTAAGCACAGAGGCCATATGTCAGTCTCTGTGCTTGTCACTTTTGATGTGTTGCCTCAGAATCATGTGATTCTCTGCCTTTACCTCCAGCAGTAACTCATGCTGGAAACCCTCAGTCCTGCAGCTCCAGGAGCCAGAAGACCATTCCTTTTCCTCGTGACTCATTTTGATGCTCACTGAACAAGACCTGGGAGTCCTACATGGCCCTTATACCAGTTGACACAGTAGATGTTGTGCTCCAAATAGCTACTGTGTGAAGTTAAAAAACATTACTATTAGGAATTAAGCGATAACTATAAACACACTGCACCAGTGACCACAAGGGTTTTGTGTAGTTATTTTGTGTGCATATGGTGATGATGATGGTGACTCAAGTACTTAATCACCTTCCCTGCCTACCACCACGGCAGCAATGGGTTCATTATTTATAAGGACTGAGCCATCATTTCTAACCCACGAGCAAGCAGAGCAGTCATCTGGATTGGTACTGTGCCCTGAGGAAAGTTTTATCCAATTCACCGTGCCTTCACAGACAACTCTACCCAACTCTCCCTGGTGTAAACCATAAGGAAGTCCATTATCTTCCACAACAAAGAACTGCAGAGAAAGGGCAGCTCAACACTGGAGAACAGAACAGTCAACAATGTCAGAAATGATCCAGGTTCTTGCTATCTT
>RJWM01031786.1:0-22078 GCA_004363535.1 Dasyprocta punctata | reverse complement strand
AATCATGCCAGATTGTCACAAGATAGGTAGTATTTATTCTTTCAGTCTCAATATTTATAATATAACAGTAATTTGGGTTTTATCAATAATACATGTGTTGCAAATTAGTTGTTCTCAGGTCTTATTTCCTATTTTCACTTATGTTATAATTCAGTTCAATTAAAATATATTGAACACCTACCCATCTTTGTAGTGCCCAGTACATGCCCAACTTAAGGTAAAGAATTGGTCTAGGTGCCCCTCAACAAGTGAATAAGAAAATGTGGTGCAAGTCACAATGGAGCATTCTCCAGGCAAGGAGGGATGACAGTCTTGTCATTTGCAGAAAAATGGATGGAACTGGACGATGTTACATTAAATGAAAACAGTCAGGGACAGAAAAACAAGTACTGCATATTCTTTATCATATGTGGAAGACAAAAGAAGTCAGTGTGAAAGTGGAATAGTGATTACTATATGTTGGGAAGAGTGTGTTGGGGAAGGTGATGAAAGGCTATATGCATGTATGTAAATATCACTGAGAACCCCATTAAAATGTACAATTAACACATAATAAAGAATTTAAAAATTGTCCCTTTAATTGTTTTAGTTGTAGCTCACAAGATTTGATAGGTGATGTCTTCATTGTTACGGATCAAAATATTTTGGGCTTCATTATAATAGTGTTTTAAGGCTACAAATTTTATAACAATATTATTTTAAGTATTTGACTAAAAAGTTTTGTGCATTTGTGGTTTCTGTCTAGTTCTACTTTATTATATCCAGAGATAACTTTTGAAAGTGTTATTTAGTTTTGCGTCCTTTTGTGACAAGTGTAGGATAAATTTTTTTCTAAATGTCTCATGAGTAACTGAAAAGAAATTCTGTTCTCTAACTGCTGGATATAGACCTTGATTTATTCCTTTATGTGATATAATGCAAAAATTGAGACATAACTCATTTTGCTTAGCCATTCAATGAATGAACACTTTAATCCTTTCTGCTTTTTTAGAATCATCCTAGTATAAAATTCACGTATAAGTTTTTGCATGAATGCACTTTCAATTCTTTTCAGTAGATAGCTGACTGCAATTTCTTCTAAGTCTTTGTTTAATCATTTGAAAAACTGTCACACTGTTTTCTACAGTGGATACTACCAGTGGTGAATTAGGATTCTGATTTCTCCACATCCTCACCAAACTTATCTCTCACTTTTCTCCTGCTCCTCTGCCTCTTGCACTTTCCCATCCTCTCTTGTCTTCTTTAAAATTATAGACATCCTACTGAGTGTAACGTGATAACTCATTTTCACTTTGGTTTGCACTTCTCTAGATGATGTTGAACATATTTCCATGCTGTTTTTGGTCATTTGTTTATATTCTTTAGAGCAATGACTATACAGATACTATGATAATTATCATTATTTTTTTGTGTGTGTGTGCGTGGCACCGGGGAACGAAATCACAACCTTGCGCCTGCCAGACAGGCATTTAAGCCATCCTTGCACTTGCGTTATAGCCCAAGCAAGCCTCGAACTCACAACGCTCCACCTACCTCAACCTCCCGAGTGCTGGGATTAAAGGCGTGCCCACCATGCCAGGCAATATGATAATTTTTAAATTGGTATTTGTTTTTTATTAATTTTTCGTTGATTGCTTTGTGTATGTGTGCATGAGTATGTGTGTGCATGAGGTGTGTGGGTACACTCACATGTGAACAGATCCAAGAAACCATTTCACGGCCCAAATTCACCAATATTTATCAATGTTTTCTTTTAAGAATTTTGTAGTTTAAATGCTTATGTTACCTCTTAATTCTTTTGACTTACCATTTACAAATGTGTGAGGTGGAGATCTAATTTTATTCTACCTTATGTGGCTAATTGACTCAGCAAAATTTTTTGGAAGTGAAGAATCTTTTCCCATTTGATGGTCTTGGCACACTTGTTGAAAGTTAATTGACCATAAATGTTTGAGATTATTACTGAAATCTCATTTCAATTCCAATGTTATTTAATTTTAGGAGAGATGTGGTACCATCATGTACTGTATATATTAATCTATTCTCCTTATAGTTTGACAAAAATAAGTAACTAAGCATACTATATGCATTTAAAAAGAAACCAAAGAGAAAAGTTCACCAAGTAAAGAAATAAACTCTTGAGTAGAGGAGGGTTTGCAGTAGTATAATGGGTTGTGTGACTGATCACACTGCATGCCAAGACTTGCAAGTTTGAGCACAGGCTGCAGGTGCTTGGGGAGCACTGTGGTACCCAGCACAGAAGTAGGTTCCTATATCATCAGATTTGGAGGCTGAGATGCTCAGGAAACTGTCCTTCCTTGTTCCACCTAACTGAGCAGTCAATTTCCCAAGTCTCATCAATTCACCACTCTGATATAAGTTTATCAAGAGTACAGGACCTTGTCCAGGGCCCTGTTTGTACCATATGATGTTGTTAAATGTGCTTGAAGAACTGCAGTTCATGAAGACGTCCTTTCCTTCCTGGATGGTTATAGACTGAGGACTCTGATTCAGCTGCTGACCACTCACCGCTGGTTAGGAAGACAAAAGAAGGTGGTTAAGATGTGTTTTTATGACTTTCCTGAGACCTGTTATAGATGATAATTTTATCCCTCAACTCCCCGGCCCTGCCTCCATGCTTTTTCCTTCCCTCCCTCCTTCTCTAGACATTTGTGTTTGTGGGATCAAGCCTTACCTCTTGCCTTCACAAAGTATCCATTTCTTGAGGATTATCTGAGAAAAAAATCAGAAACCCCCAAAACTCACATGATAGTTGAATCCACAGGGTCGTTAGTAAAACTTCAAGGAGCATTTTCATCAACAAATAGTTACTTCCTAAATGGGTCTTCTGCTTCAAGAAGCTCTTCTGGGTTTAGAGCAGTGATCTGAATACCGTGGTAATGTTGAGACACCTGTTCTGTGTATCAGTCAATTTAATCTCTTAACTGGGTTTTCCCCATGGCTTTGAGCTACCCTCCAAAGTTAACTATGCATGGAGACACTGCCTCCCTGTGGCTAGACATTAGATTTCTGACTCTTTCCTAACCTGCTTTCACAGTTTCATTTCACAATCCTCCTGTTTCTCTTCATCATTTGATGAACACACTTATCCAGTACCACGATATTCATGGGAAGTACAGACACATAAACAAGGCAAACAGAAATTCTGCCCTGGCCACCTATATATCTCTGGAAAGTCAGTTTACAACACCATTCTGATTGAGTATGGTGGAGTAGAGATACAATTTTTTCTCTGTTCCTTTCTGAGAATCAACTGAACTGAGAACAAAATTTAAAAAAATTAAAAACAGTTGAATTATAAAGATGAATCCCAAGATTCCGCTAAGTAAACTCAACAGAAATTCAGGTGCCCTGTGAGTGTCAATAATTGTGACATCTGATACCTCAGAAAATCAGAGCAGAGGGTGGGGGCTGAGAACATTAAACTAGGTGGGAAGAATGAAAGTACAGTTGTGTAAAGCGCAGTGACTCTCTTCCCTCTCCCATTCGGATCTGGAGAGCCAGGTGTCCATTGTTTCCTGACCACTTTCATGGAAGAGGCTTTTCCCTGAGACACTAGGTAAAGAAACCTAAGAGTCTTAGATATCACCAGACTTAGTTGAGAATAAAGTGAGGCAAATATTTAAAGGTAAAGAGATCGAAGCCATCTTCCTTTGCTTTAACTGCAGGTTCATATTTCATTATTTACGAATGAGCACCCCAGCATCACTAGACATTTTAAACAACAAAAAAGAACTCTTAACACAAATGGTAAAGACAAGAAAAAAAGAAAAAGACTTCAACAGGGTAATGCACTAAGAAAATGTCACTGCTATTTAACACAGGGATATGAATATTATGGCCTTTCTTTAAGTAAATAAAATGAAACAGTAGCAAAATCTCAGTATCAAAGGATGGAATTTTTGAGGGTTTTTTTTTTGAAGAATAAAAATAATAGAGCGTTTTAAAATTTCCTTCCTTCTTTGCTCTATTTTTTTCTTCAGTCCTGGGGTTTAAACCCAGGACTCCACACGCCAGTGCCTGAGGAACAAACACCTCACTGCTTCCATTCTCGACTACATCAGTGAGTGGCCACCATCTACTGGCCATTGCTTCCGTTTTGCATTTCATTGTGGTCTTCAGATTTAGGGGAGCAGAAAATCTATATCCAAGTGTCATTTCTTTCTCAGTTGTCTGGGTTTGTCTAAAATTTACTTCTGTGTGTGTGTGTGTGTGTGTGTGTGTGTGTTTACCTTGCTTTCGGCTTTATTCCTACTCTATAGTGTAAATCACTATTCTCCACCAAGTGAAAATAGACAGTTCTGCATTTATTTTTCATTTCAATGACTCTGCAATATTTTATTAGAAGAAATGTATTTTTAGAAAAATAAAAACTCAGAACTACTTCATTAAGATGAAAGGTGTCTGCATGACTCTGATACTACCTCAATGGAACATGGATGAGATAGGGATGACAGGGCCTGCAGGTGCGTGTCCCTTCCGAAAGGGCGGGCAGCACGCCCTCCACTGTATCCACTGCCTCCTAGCAGCCTCAGCAGTGGTGGCTGTTGTTCCAGTTCTTCATGATGCCCACTGCCTCAGCATCTGCACTCAAAGCACCCCTATTTCCATGAGAATGCTGGGGAGACATTTCTATCCCCTAAAGTATACTGAAACAAGTAGCAGCGTATGAAGGGTAACATTAGGCTCTAGAATAAACATGGCATAAGTTTTCAGACATCTGCTTAAAGTAGTTTTGAGTGTAGAAACAAATGAGGATACATTGCAGGATGGATTTTACATATTGAGTATGAGAGTTAAGAGAAATTTCACATATACAAGGGACTATAACCCCCATTCCTCTGAGAATACTGGGTCTCTTTGGTTGTTAGTTGCAATTTTTATAAAAAACTGAATATACTAGGAAAACATATACGTCTTTGTAAACTACAATATCCTAAGTGATATAGTTGTTGTGCATGGTAAATTAATTGTTTGGATGATTATTTAATTGGAATTAAAAGAATCAAGGGTAACAAATTATTCTAGTGATCCTATTCAGAAACAAAATCCTGCCTTAAAAAACTGATTATTTCCATTTAAAGTTCTGAGAGAAAAAAGATTTCTCTCAGGAACCTCAGTAAAAATATGAAGCGAATATGGGAGTACTATTTTGGGGTATAACTTCAAGAGAAGCGAAGAGTTCTAGGACTGTAAATATTGTCTCAGGAAGATTTGGTGACCAAAACTTTACAGATCACTTAGTAGGGTCAGGAAAGAATTATCTACAGTATTAGTTTTCTAGTGGTGCTATAACAAAATACCACAGACTAGGTGGCTTGAACAACAGAAATTTATTTTCTCACAGTTTCTCTTAATTCTGATATAAATGAGTGTAAGGAAAGGGATGAAAGGGAGAGAAAAAAAGAGAAGGTGGGAAGAGTGCTTTCTGGAGCTTCTGGTGTCTCTTTTCATCAGGACTCCTCAGTTCTATTAGATCAGAGCCTCATCACTGTGAGCTCACTTCAACTTAAGTACTTTTAAGTCCTATCTATAAACACTCCACATTAGGATTAGGAGTTCAGCACATAAAGTTCAGTTTGTAATGTGTATACTCCATCATTTGCTGATGTGCTTCTTTGCAGAGGAGGCTGCAAAGTGGGACCTTCTCCAGGCTTCATGTGAGCGACCAGTACCATGAGAAAACTTGTTCAGTGACAACTACTGAAAGAAGCAAGTACAGAGAGCGCCATGTCACATCTACTGCATCTCTCGAAGGGTCCTGAACTCCAAGGTGTTGCTCCAGATTTCTAGTTCCAAAGAGTTTTCCTTAATGAGTTCAGAGATGATGATTTTTTTCTACAATATGGTGTATTTCTCCTTGCTCTCATGAACCTGAGAGCTGGATCCTCCTGTTTTTAGAGAATATTCATGGGCTAAACCAGGGAGTAGTTTCATTTGTGTCTGGAAGGCTGAAGTCAGAACTAAATCTTGTTTACATTGTGTGCATTGACATCTCTGGACAATGGTCTACATGGTGCAGATCTTATTTTATTAGCAAAAGTTCTCCATGAAAAAAGACATAAATGACCTAGTTTTTCTGTTAGAAAGTTATTGAAAGCTAAAATATTTTTGAGGCAGTAGAGTAGAAAAAGTAAATGTTTAGGATCATACATGTCACTCAAATATAAGGTCTATCAATTCCAAATTTGATGACCTTGAGCATGTGATTCAATCTCTCTGAAGTCAAATTCATCTGAAAAATGAATAATATCTATTTCTTAGAGTGGTCAAGAGCAATGAGATAAACAATGCACACAATCCACTTTCTGTTAGCACAATGTAAATTACAAGTATTCTGTAAATAACAAAGAGTACTGAGTACTCATGAACCTCTTATGATCTTCAAAATAGTTTTTGAGGTAGGTGTTATTATCCTCTTTTTACTGATGCGATAATTGAGCCTTGGAGAAGGGCCTTGTTCAAAATCAAACAATTAAGAGGCAGCAGACACATGGTATTCCTCAAGTCTTAAAACTCTTCTCCCTTCTCTGTTTGTTGCAGGGGTTGTATTTAGGTGATTCTTTAAATAGTTTTTAGTTTCTTTTTCTTCCTCCTCACAAAGGTAACTAAGTTGTGGTAATGTAGAATCATTTAAACCATGCTAGGATGTTCCTAAATATCTCCTAGTTTTCTTGCTAGTTGGGGGTAGTCTGTTATGTCTTGGTTATTTTCTCTACACATAGGATAATACAAAACAAGGAGTCAAAAGACTGTCACATACACATCTAAGGAACCTCATCACATACCCCTTGAATCTCAGGTCTCTCATAGTAAAATGAAGGAAAATGTATCCATCATTCTGTTACTTTTTTACTGTACTAAAGGTAAATATACATGATTCTTGAAGTGTTAAGGACGATATACTGATGTAGCGCAATGACTGTTACATAACAGACATGTGTATGATAATAGACATTGCACTTCATTCTGTGTATTGTCAAACACAGAATATCTTTGTGTTTTCTGCATTTCACTATCTTTCTGAATAAAAAACAGTCTCTAGAACTGCTTACAATCTGACACTTGCACCTGTTTGACCCACTGGCACCGAGTCTGTCTTTTGGTTCAGAAATCAGAAAACCGATTTTGACAGTGGAAATCATTTCTGTTCTACTGTCACAGTTACTGAGCATGCACCATTTGAGACAAGTTTCTTTGAATCTTTTTTTCTAGCATTTTCTTTTCAAATTGAAATAGTACACAGAGAGCTAAACTAAAACATTCCATAGAAATGAAAGTTGTGTTACCCACCACTTCATTTTAGAAATCAAGTTGGGACATAAGCATGGAACTGATGTAGTGGGAGAAGGTTTGAACTTAGTGACTCCAAACCTTATACTCTGGGGGCCAGACATGTGTCCAAAGGACTCAGAGTAACACTGTGGTTCAGTGTAAGATCAGTAGCCACAGAATAAGAGGGAGGCAAAGGAGCAGGAATGGTGAAGAACTAAATACAAATCTTTGTGTGTTCCAATTCTGCTAAGACTGGCCTAAGTTCAAGGCTTTTGTCCTGGATGGAAAAACAAAACAAAAGGGGAAAAAAGTGGTTTAAAAGATGCAAACTGTTGACTAAGGTTTGCTCCTCTTTGTAGTCACATGTGAGGTTAGGGCCCAGGTGGGAGCAGCTGCAGCCATGGGCAGTGAGGACAGGGCAGGACAGTGCTAAGGAAATGGTGGAAAATGTTCCACTCCCTCCCTCCCAGCTCCTCCCCATCCCCAGAACTCACAGCTCTGGAGGCATCAGAGTGGAATTGCCCAGCACAGAGAGAGGAGCTAAAATCAAGCAGTCAATGTCTCAGATTAAGAAGGGGCACAGGGCAGCCCCTGAGGATTCCTCTGAGCCACTGAGTATATACACAGTTTCATTTGATGCCTATAATTGCCTTCCAAGGCTACCCAGAGTTTGACATCAGCCTTTCCTAACAAGACTGAATTTGCATTGGACACTTTCACCTCATATGACATGCTTCAATAAATAAACACAGTAGGATCGACAGAGAGAAACTTATCTTCATTTTGTATCTAATTTGGCTCATAAAGTCTTTGCTAGCTGAGCACAACCACATCACACACCATGGAAGGCTGGGTGTCATCCAGACCCTATTTCCTGGTCCTCCTCTCTTTTCGTTACCTCTGCCTTAGAAGCTTCCTTAAAGGATGGCTGGTAAACTGGACCTTTGTAGCTTTTCACAAATATTCCAGTCAGGCAGTGACTACTAAATACCAGCTGCAGCTCCAGTGTGGAGCCACCCAATAGGACGAAGATGACATGGCCTCCAAAGCAGGTTTGTACTGCAATCCGTGGGTACATGGACCACTGTGTCCCTCCTACCTTGAAGGGCATGTCTGGGTCTAACAGTGAAGAGCTACAAGGTCCAGGAAGTTGAGTGTCCTTTTCCTCCTCTACATGGGAGCTAATTTCTCTCTCCTCTCCACATGCTTGCTTTCTTTTCCTAACCCTATTGTGATGGTTAGCTGATTGTCAAATCTGAGTGAGCACAGAATGGTATTATTATTGTTCTGGGTGTGGCTGAAGGGATTCATTGCAGATAGGAGGTTGTTGCCTGAAAGGACTAGAAGCGCAACTAAGAAGGACTTTTGCTTCTGTTCTTTCAGAGGAGCTCCTGTCCTCAACTTCTCCTTGGCTGTCATCTCCTGGATTCCTGAAACAGATTCCCATGGGACACTTCAGTGAGCTCCAGGTTTTGAATGGAACCTTTGAATCTGCAGTGAGTAGCTAGCCCTCTTGCATGCTTCCAAAACTGACTTTGCTGGCCATCGTTGTAGGCCAGTCTTGTAAATTCTTACATATGTGTTTAACTTGCATTAATTGTGCATTAAAATTTGCATTAAACATATGTGTATAACTTTTATTAAAGTTTTTTAGTAAGCACTCACTGAATCACCTTCTCAGAAGATGGAAGATACTTCCCTAGACCCTTTCCTAAATTTTATGAAGGCAGATAAGTGCTCATAGAATTTTAGTTTATCTTTCTACTTCCAAACAAGAAGCTTAGAGGTTCTAGGGCCAGGAGTTTGGCCCAGCAGGCTTACGTGCCTGCCTGGCATGTGCGAGGTTGTGAGTTCAATCTCTGGTGCCACCGAGAATCTTAGAAGTTCTACTTTGGTGAGCAGCTAGTCTCTTTAACAAGTATCTACTCTGCTTTTCCTGTTATGTGTAACCGTTTATTATATGTGTAACCCTGGTCACTAAGTCCACATGGATATCTCATGTGACACACAGCTCGCTTCAACAGGGTGGGACATAGTTTCTATTGGACTGGAGACTGTGAACTACAACTGTTTTCCCTCAACCCACCTGTTCAGAAAGAACAGACATTTTAAAATGATGGGGGACAGGGTCTATGAAAACATCCTACTCTGCTGGGTGTGGTGTCACACACCTATAGTCCCAGCACTTGGGAGGCTGAGGCAGGAGGATTACTATGAGTTCAAGGTCAACCTGAATTACATAGCAAGACCTTGCGTCAAAAACAAACAAATCCTATTCTACAAGTTGGATGAAAATTCCTTAAACTAATAGTGACTTTAAGAAAAGTCGTTATTCACTGTCATTGATAGTATTTGAATCTGCCCTTGGGAGAGTCTTCCCTGCTCATTGTATTTTTTCAGTCTTAAGTAAAAAGGGCCTTGAGGAGAATGACAATTTTAGGGTCTTATATGTTTCATAACTCACTTCCTATTTATGGAAGATTGGAGCCCAAAACTGGCTTTAAGTTTGAACTGTACAAGTCTTCTTAAATTTGAATGCGTGGCTATTTATGAATTTTAGTCATTTATTCTATCACTCACAGAGGCATAAATTTTAAATTTCCTTGTATGATTTCAGATTTGTGTATTTTTTTAAAAAAATTAGAGTGGACCTTATCAAGATCAGTTTTCCTGGTTTTAGTTAAACAGTTAGGTTGACTTAAGATTATTATTTGATTAATACAGAAAATATTATTTTAAATACAAATGGGTTACAATCTGATTTACAATCAAATAGAAAACATGTATTCTATAGCCTTACTTCATTCTAACATGAATAAAATAATACAAGTGTATCCATTTTGAGATAGAATATTTTCTTAGTCACTCTCTCATCACTGGGACAAAATACCTGACAACCACAAGTCAAAGGAGGAAAAGTTTAAGAGGGGAAGTAATGACTTAGAAATTTACAGACTTAGAATATATGTGATGTTGGCTTAACATCACATAACTTGCAAGAACCAGAATGAGATAGTTTCTGGAGTTTTAGTTTCTCTTAAAAAAAAAAAGTTAACTATTTCTCTTTATCCTGTGATCATGCCAGTTATTCCAATAACTATACAAGGTGTAGAAGTGGAGCATGAAGGTAAAATCTTGACCATGTCATATTAGGACAAAATAGAAAACAGTTTCAGGCTAGTACTCAAGAAAATAACAGCGAACAGAACACAAAGAAAGCACTATGAGCATTAGAGGTCAATCCATTGTTATGGTTTATATATTGTGTCATCTTGAGAAGTCTAGAAGCTTAACTAAGTAACTCAGTGGCTCTACATCCTGGGGTGTAGAGCCCAGTTACCTGTTCATTGTGTCAATTTGAGAAGGTCAGAAGTTTAACTGAGTGACTCAACAGGGAGACAGGGTTCATTCTTTGTAAATATCCTCATCCTGTGCAAAGGAAGGCAAGGACATTTGTGAATGCTACACCCACCCTGGAAGGGTAGGTGTTCTATGTACAATATAAGGGGAAAAAAAGAGGCTTGCTCTTGCCCCCTTTTTTGCTCTGGCTGCTGCCTTGAAGTGTTGTCCCGGTGTCATGCCACCCTGCCTTGGAACCAGCTGATTATGAACTGAAACTTCCAAAAACTGTAAGCTAATTAAACCTTTCCTTCCCTAGTTTTGGGTGTCAGGTATTTTGTCTCAGCAATGAGGAAAAAGTAAGACAGAGGCCAATCCAAGCCACGATTAGGTATTTACTCATATTGTCCTATCGGTTTACCCATTTCCTAATTCTACATCTATAATATAAACTTAGAAAAAGAATTGCCTGTAAATTCTCCTAGTGTGAAACAGGATTCCTACTCCAATAATTATGGCACAGTCTTAGCCAGCGGCAGAAAATCTAAGAATGAACCAAGGGGAAAAAATAGCGGACAGCAAACAGGCTCCTTGGGACAACAGAGGCACAAGATATGTGCAGTTATTACATGAACTACCAAAATTCATGCCATTCTCATCCTCACTTGATGTTATAATGATTAAAAAGTGACATAATTATCAGACAAGAAAATCAAATTAAATTTGTGCTTAAACGTATATCTCCCCCTTTTATCATTCCTACTTCCTTCCATTTTTTGTTTTCAATGAGACAATTGCACCAATTTCTGGCTTCTTTTTGGCAAGTATCCCAGCCACCTCTCAGGAGCCCCGTGTCAGGACAGCATCTGTGCCCCAGCTGCAGGTTTGGGGACAGCCCTCAGAGGCACCGAGGTCACTGTGCACTTCCCGCACAGAAGTAGGTCCCTGAGTGGCTGGGTTGGGCGGCTGTGATGTGCAGAGAACTTTGCTGCATTTTCTCATCCAATGTGGCAGTTATTTTTCTGTGACTTTTCTTATCTCCACCTCTCTGCAACATCATCAAGAAGACAGGACCTGCACCATTCTATCTATACCAGTGTAATACGTATAAAACTGTTGATGAATTGCAGTTTATGGTGAGATCTTCTCCCTCTTGGATCACCAGAGACTGACTCTGCTGCAGTTCTTGGCTGCCGACCCCTGTTCAAAAGGGCAGTGTAAAGGAAACATAGGAAACCCTCATAAGATCATCGTGATCATAGCAGGATTGTGACTCGCTTCCTCCTCTCACATTCCCCAGGCAGTAACACCATCACATCAACCCAGAATACTGGTTTTTGTTTGTTTGTCTGTTTTTAACATTCCCTAGTTCTTCAAAGGCCTTCCCAAGATGGGAGATGACTCAGTGCCTGCCCCTGGCAAGCTGTCATCATCTCACAACCCCCAGATGAAGCCCAGACTCACAGGCTGCCTGCAACCCCAGCATCCCCACGAGTATGGGCAGGACGGTCTCCATCTCTTGGCTCCTCTGCAGGGACACTGAATCTGAGTTTCCTGAGAGGCTTCCCCAGGAGAAATTTCTTGAGCTCATTGGTCTAGGAGGCTGCACCAATCAGAGACTATCTTGAGTGCCTCTTTGTCAGCACTGCCTGACCTCACTCCAATACTTTGTAGTTAAAGACTGCCACCCTTTGCCTAGATAGAGAAATGTTGAGTAATGGATGACTTTTCTAGAGTTAATTTATACACATATATACAAATGTATTATACATATATATATATATATATATATATATATATATATAGAGAGAGAGAGAGAGAGAGAGAGAGAGAAATTCAACTTACTATGAAAATAAAAAATATTCAGTTACACTGTCAGGCTTGAGAAAGAATCCTCTTTGTAATTAAGAGAAAGTGTAAAGTTCTGTCCTCTATACTACAAAATAATTGTGCTTCATTTGGTTCTATGTGTTATTTCAGTTCTTTTTTTTTAGAAAATTACTTTATTAAGGCATATTTGACATATAATATATATATTTAATAAATAAAACTTGATAATTTCTGACGTAGGCATACAAATGTGAAATCACCATCACAATCTAGACAATGAACATCTACATCCCCAAAAAGTTCCGTCCAAACCCTGTCCCTGTGCTCCTTTCTAATCTCTCCTGTTAACCACTCCCCGCCACAATCCCAAGACAATTTCCGCTTTCTCAGTTTTTATCAAATTCCTGCCACTTACACAATTTATTTATCGTGTTTTATTTCCTTAAATGTCAAACAGGAGTAATGAAATTCATCTGACAGATTTGTTGTGATGATTACAAGATGTGATGTATCACATGAAACATGGTCTATAAGTATCACAGAAAGCCGCTTGATGGATGTTATAACTGAAGCTGAAATCTGTGTTCCAGAAACTCCTTTTTATTGGTCCCATTTGATCCAGGGCCCATCTTTTGTTGTCAGCTTGGTCCTTCAGATGTCTGAACATAACAGCAATATTCACCTGAGTGCACTCAACATTTTCATAGTTGTTTGCTAGTGCCTGTTAATTTTACAAAATATTGGGTTTCAATGTTTAAACTATATTTCGCCCATCTCTTCGTTAATTAACAACCCTTGTACCTGCCTCTCCACCCCCATATTCCTTTTTCTTGTTTAGTAATAGATTCCTCTCCTTGTTTCATGTCATCCTTTTAGGCTCCACATATTAGGTAGAGCATGTGATCTTTTCTGAGTTTGGCTTATTTCACTTAACATGATGATCTCCACTTGTGTCTCTTTTCCTGCAAATGACTTGTCATTTTCCCTATGTCTAGATGATCCTCCATTGTGTGCATATGCCACACTTTTTTTTAACCATTCTTCTGTTGATGTATCCCAAGACTGGTTCCATATCTAAACTATTCTGAATTGTGCAGGTATCCCTACAGTATGCTGACTTTAATTCATTTGAGAGTATACCATGGAGAGATATAGCTAGAAAAATGGTCCTTCTGTTTTTTAGTCTTTTGATGAATTTCCATAGTGACTATAGTAATTTACAGTTCCACCAGCAGAGTACAAGTGTTCCTTTCCCCTCACTTCCTCACCTGCATTTATCATTTTTCATATTATTGATAATAGTCATTCTGACAGGGATAGAATTTCAGTGAAATTTTAATTTTCATTTACTTAATGGCTAAAGATGTTGAATATTTTAATGTATTTGTTGGCCATTTATACCAGTTCTTTTGAGAAGTGTCTATTCGATCCATTTGCCTATTTATTAATTTTTTGGTGCTAAGATTTTGAGTGACTTGCATATTTTAGAAATCACTTTTCTGTTCAGACAGTAGCTGACAAAACAATTTCCCCCATTCTATAGGCTTTTTCTTCACTTGTTTAGTTGTTCCCCTTATTTTGCAAGAATTTTAAATGTGTTCCAATTGTTGATTCCTGATATTTTATCCTGTGCTATTAAAATCATATTCAGAATATTTTTGTCTGTATATATAGATTTAACCAACCACAAAACTTGGTCAAAAAATTACCATAATTACTATTATGCTAAAAAGCAGGTAAAATGGTGAAAGCGAGTATCTGTAACACATACAGCAAAAATAATTTCATCACTATCTAACATTGCCATGATCAGTGTGATGGAAGAAGATAAAGTTTGAACCAGACTAAAATCTAGGTCATCCAAGACTCAGGTCTCCCACATTGGAGCCTAGAACACACTGGTGTCTCTAGCTTCTTCTAGGTGAACATTGTTCGATGTGTCTGCTCTTGAGTCAGGCACCAGTGAATTTCATGGTACTCAGTCCTAACGCATATGGAAATCCCATGTATTTTTTTCACTGATAACCCATTTCCAGGAGTGGTATACATTCAGGAATAAGGGGAAAAAAAGGAGAATGAAGAGATGAAAAGAGATTTGGAGAAGAAAATGAAATGACGTCATTTGATGATAGAGGTAGAAATAAACATGAAAGTAGTTATATGGCTCTTCTCAAAAGCTATTAGCAAAGAAATGGGAAGGAAGGCCTAGAGCTGTAACTCAGTGGTAGAGCACTTTTCTAGCATGAATGAGATCTTGACATTGATCCTCAGCATAGCAAAATTTTTTTGTAAATAAACTTAATTCAGGAAAAAATAAAGAAATGGAAAGAAATTTTTTAAATTACCCCTCCCTCTTCACTGCAGTAACTATGGTTCTTTATTTACTACAGCTATAAATATTTGGTCATTTAAAATTGACCTCTGTATTCTTTCTTTCTTTCTTTCTTTCTTTCTTTCTTTCTTTCTTTCTTCCTTCCTTCCTTCCTTCCTTCCTTCTTTCCTTCCTTCCTTCCTTCTTTCCTTCCTTCCTTCCTTCCTTCCTTCCTTCTTTCTTTTCTTTCTTTCTTTGCAAAACTCTGAGTATTGAATCAAAGACCATACTCCATGACGATCAAGTGCTCTACCACTGAGCTACATCAGTCCAACTAAGACATTTTTTTAGATGGGGCCTTCCTATGTTTCGTAGGCTGGCCTCAAGATGGTGGGTTCTCATGTTCTTCTCCCCTCATTTCTCCAAATAGCTGGGACTATAAATATTTGCCACAACACCCAGATCTCTTTATTTTCATGGGATCTCAGATATTTGTTTTGGAAAAGTGCTTTGAAGCTGTGAAGACGCTCAAGAATCCACTATAAAGTGGGAAATGGAAAGTGGGATAATTGTAAGTACAACTCATATATACTTCTCCTCCCCCTAGAAGGAGGGAACTTGCATTTGAAGCTGTGACAGCCCCTTATGGTGAACTGGGAATGAACACAGCAGTTTTTCAAGTGTGTTTTCAGTTCTTCAGATTTTTTTTTATGGAAAAAAGGTAAAACGAAATTTCATAACAAAATAATTTGAGAATAGCAATAGTTAATACATTACATGTTGTTACCTTTAAAGTAGTTGCTTAGGGTACAAGTTATAGGCATAAAAATTTCTCTAATCAATATTAGCCTGAACCTTCCTTTTTAATGAAGAAGCACCGAAGTATAACTGACCTGCATTTTTTTCCCATTTCCCTACTGTCCTTTCCCCTTTTACCCATCCTAGTTCCTTTTTCCTTTTGAATGATTTATTCCCATTTCACAATATCTATTGTACATTTTAGAATTTATTTACTCTTTCATGCACCAGGGAGATAGTCCAATGTTTACACATGTGAGTCTGATTTATTTCATATATGAGTGTGGTCTCAAGTTGCATCCATTTACTTATAAAAGTCTCACGTTTATCCTTCTTCATGGCTGAGTAGTACACCACTTATAAAAATACCACATCTTTTTCATTCATTCCTTGGTTGATGAGCATTTGGATTGTTTACAAGATTTAGCTATTACAAATTGTGCTGCTATAAATATGGGTGCACATATATCGCTGTGGTATGCTCTTTTTAATTATTCTGGGAAGATACACAGAAGGGGAATGGTTGGGTTGACTCAGTCTAATAAAGGAAGTAAAGAATTTCTATATTGAAAATTATACTACTCTAAAAATGGAGATGCAAGGGAATATGAGAAAATGTGAAGATACCGTTGCTCATGAATAGGAAAAACCAACATAGTGAAAATGGCTATACCCCCAGAATTCTTATCCAGATTTAAAGCAATCAAAATACTATTAGCATACCTCACAGAACTAGAGAAAATATTCCTAAAATTCATCTTGAACCAGAAGGGATCTAGAATATCAAAGGCAATCCTGGGAAGCAAAGGTAAGGCAGGAGGCATCACAATGCTTGACTTGAAATTATACTACAAAGATACTGTGATAAAATCAGCATGGTATTGGCAAAAAAGAAACTCCAAACAAACAAACAAACAACAGACCTGAGGACCAGTGAAACAGATTAGAAGGTGCAGGTACAACTACAAACACACTCAGCCACCTTATGGTTGACAAAGGAGCCAAACATGTTCACTGGAAGAAAGATAATCTCATTAATAAATGGTGCTAGAAAAACTGGCTCTCTGTATGCCAAAGTCTAAAACTAGACCCATGTCTATCACCATACACTAAATTAAAATCAAAATAAAACAAAGTTCTAAATATTAAAGCAGAAACACTAAATCTACTGGAAGAGAAAGTAGCTAGAAATCTTGAAAACATAGATGTAGGTAGAGAGTTCATGAACAAAAGCCAGACTGCATAGGAAGTACTCCAAAGAATCAATAATTGGGATCTTAGCTTATTAAAAACTTTTACACAGCAAGAGAAATCAACATAGTGAAACAATAACCCACAGAATGGGAAAAAATGCTAGCTGATTGTTCTCAAAGGGCTTCTATCTAGAACATATAAAGAAATGAAAAAACTCAGATCACTAAATTCTAAAATCCAGTCCAAAAATAGGCATTGAGATGAATATACAGTTCTCAGATGAAGACATACAAATGGCAAATAAATATATAAAAAAATGTTCAGCGTCACTAGGCATTCAATAGATGCAAATTAAAACAACACTGAGATTCCATCTCACCACAGAAAGAATGGCAAACATCAAAAAATAAACTAATAACTAATGCGGGGGGGGGAGCTGTGGGGAAAAAGGAACCCTTGTCCACTGTTGGTGGGAGAGTAGACTGTTACACCTACTGTGGAAGTCAGTGTGGAGATTCCTCGAAAAACTAGGATTAAAGGTTCCATTCCTAGGTATTTTTGATTGGCATCCTTCCTGTGGTGGCAAGCCTCAAAGAAGAGTTCCCTACCATAGTATTTTAAGATCAAATTATTTTGTCACTTTGTGTAGTTAATATTCTGTGATATTTTCTCGATTTTTGAATTCCATTTTTAAACCACTTTTGATGGTTTCTTCCTATGTTCGAAGGCAGTTCTAAGCACATGTTATTTATTTGCATAGTGTAAGGTTTTGTAAAAGCAATCTCACTAAGCGTGAGTACTAGTTACTGTCCCTACCAAAGAAGACAAAACTGTCAATGCTCACAATACACTGAGAAATGACATTTTGGCACCTCTGTCTCTAGGAAAATTTGTCTTCCTCTAAGCCTGGAGTTCCATATTATTCAGTTTTATGTGAAACTCCACCTATAATTACTAAATATTGAACAAGCAAGTGTATCAGACAGACAATTGGTATGGTGTGGAGCATTGGGAAATTTGTGCAATTTCTGTTATGATTAACTTAGATTTCTGGTTTTCTTGCAAATGTTATATATATATATATATACATATATATATACATATATATATATATGTATATATATATATATATATATATATATGTATATATATATATTTGCCCTGGGCTCAACTGTAATAGAAGATTTCCTTTAAGATGAGATACTGCCATGGTTCCATTAGACAGTCCTGAAATAAGATGCTCAACTATTTCTTTCCTCTCACCCTCTCTTTTCTACCTTGCTCAATGGTAAGCAGATGAATTGTGTCTTATTTGCATTCTTCATTGATGAGACAAAATGTCTGACACCCAAAATTAAAAGAGGGAAGGTTTGTTATAGCTCGTAGTTTGTAAGCATTTCAGTCCATATTTGAGTGGCGTGGCAGACTGGTGTGGCAGAGGAGCGCTGCAGAGGAGAAGCAGTTTATGCAAGCAGAAGGCAGCAAGTAGCAAAATAGCAAAACATCAGCAGGAATCTCCCTCATCCAGGCTACCAAGCTTCTGGGTGATGCCACCCACACCCAGGGGGACCTTCTCATTATCCACACCTAGAACTATGCTAAACTGATCATTGAACTAATTTGCTAACATACACCCTTAACCCCAGCATTACACCCTTAATCCCAGCATCACACAACCTAGACCCAACCAGCTCTGAAAAGCCCCACCTTAGACTTATGAGCTTTGGGGGAGACCACATCTAGATACAAACCATAACAAATGGATAAAAAAGTGTATTATTTGCACACAATGAAGTACTATTTTGCCATAAAGATAAACTTGAGTCATTTGTAGGAAAATGGATGTGTTTTGAGATTATAAAGTTAAGTGAAATGAATATTGCATGGTTTCTCCTTTATGAGAAACTTAGAGTGAAAATAAAGAACAAAATAAAAGACTATAGGAAGTAGGGAGGTAGATGTTTTTCAAAGCAGAATGTGATCAAAGTGAGGAGATAGGGAGGGAGAAGAGGAAGAGGGGATAAAAAAGGAATTTGGGGTGTATTATGTGTATGCACAAACTCCACACAAGGAATGTAAACATTATGTATTCCAAACATGTGCAGAAAAAAAGGATAGGGACCGAGATATGGGTGAATGGGGGAAGGAGAGAAGGGATAGGGGATGAAACAAAGGAATTAAAATGTGTAATGTACATACACCAACTTCCCACAGGAATGTAAACATTATGTACTACACATAATATACTTACAAAATAAAACAAAACATGCTTGTAGCATTCCATTTTCTGTTGTAACACTGTAGCTTTTGAAGTATAGTTGAAGGATCAATCTATTCCCTAATTACAGCATCCTGTTATGAACAGGCATGATACAGGATAGCAGCCATTAGAGTGAAAAATGTCCATTGTAACTGAACTTTCAATAACTGCATTTGAATAATTTATAAATCAGATTAAATCTGACAAAAATTAGAAAATCTGATTTATTGCCTTAAGATATTATAAGCAACTTTGTTAAAAACAGAGATACATAGAAGCTAGATTCATTATTCATACACATTTCATATTTTTTGAAAGTGAAATGAAATGATTCAAGTCTGTCTTTCTGTACCCCCTTTTAGAAGACAGCAACATCTGTCATATGCTCTGCACATTAGCTTGTGTCTGTGGCTGCAGCTTTGAGTTTGAGTACAGGTCCAGCAGGCCTGGAAGCAACTGCTGCCCACATTGAAGTAGCTGAATCTGGATTAAGAACCTGAGCTACATAGGCACCAACCACACTACACACCATGGGTATGTGTAGAGTTTAATTTCATATCTGCTTTTCATTCTTATTTACATGCATTGTAAACAGGATCTTGGAATTTTCCCTGCCTGAGCCAGTGTGAGCACTAATAGGAAGTAGTAGAAACATCACACGTGAGGCTGGTACTCTCTTATTTCTGGATATGGAGGGATCAAAGAATTTAATCCACCTTGAGTTCAAAGCTTGGTATTCATGTTCAGGTAGAAAGAATAGAGTGAGAGAACTGGTCAATCTATAGGTTCCACCTTGTAGTTACATCATCTCCATGAGGTCCCCTAGATGAGCCAGGCTGAGCAAATCTGTGCAGCAACACTGTTCTGTTCAGAAGCATCTTCAGCACCTCCTGAGTGGCCGTCCACAGAAGGCCACACATACTGTGATTTGCAGAGTCTTCCCGGTGATTCCTGAACATTTTCTTCAGTTTCCTCAAACTCTGAAAAATCTTGGAATTCAGAAAATTACCCTCTGAGAAACAAGTTCCAGAGATTCGTCTGCAAATGTATGTACATACAAAGAAAATCAGGGAGAAAGACAAAGAGAGAGAGAGAAGAGAGAAAAATGTCTGCGGATGATAAGCAAGCTCTTCTATGCGTCAGTGATTAAGAAATATGTGTTAAAAATCATAAATTTGGCGGTTGATTCCTTTTCAAAAGTGTTCATGTCTGGTTGACATCTTCTGTTGGAAGTTATGGAAGTTGATAATTATGGTGTGGCTCTTGCGTCTAGGATGTTTGAGTATGAACTCTATTTGTTCACAAAGTTAGTGATCCTGAGAAAGTTATTGATTTTCCAAAACCAGTTTCCTCTCCTAAAATATGCATTATTCTAACAGATATATTAGAGTTGCTGGACTATTAAATTTATGCACATAGAACAGGTGAAAGTATAGATTTTCAATAAAATTTAGACATTTTTACTATTAATACTGGCAATTTCCTTGCTTCTTCCTTTATCAGATAGAAATTTATTAGAAATTTGACGGTTAATAATTTTAGATTTACATGCAGTTTTAAGAATTCATTGGGAGAGTGAAGCAGTGATGAGAAGAGATGCTGACCTAAATGATTTTTTATAAATGAGTGGAGTTTGTAAATTTAAAGGTAAAGGATACTTAGAATACATAATCAGGGTATTCTAGATGGTGAAACTGTTTCCCATGGGGGAATAAGTTAATAATTCTGATACCTGCTATACACATTTCCTGCAAAAAAGTTATTATGTAAGTGAATGGCAGGAGCCAGTTTTCTCTGTGTGGTAATGATTTAAATTTGGGTATATCAGTAAGAAGTGAGATTTAACTTAACCTAGATACAAATGATTATGTTACACATACAATTATTTACAGGTGTATGAATATACACATTAGTATTCACACATAGACTTCTTTGCCAACACATCTGTCAGTTGAAAGAGGTTAAAATGGCTGGGCCCAATAAATGTAATAAACACACCAAGACCCATAACTTTGTGCCTAACTCAGCGCAGTCCTCTACTAAAGAAACAAATGACCTTGGAAAAATGGCCAGAAACAGGAGCTGAAAACACAAACTAAGCCACCAGAATTTGTAGTATCATAGAGTAAAAAAGCATTAATAACGAGTACATGTGTATGCACACCTGCCCACCCACTGACTCACACAGACACTGATAGGCGCATGTCACAGGGGTTCTGAAGTCAGATGCAATGAATCTCAATGGCCAAAGCTCAGAAAGTATGAGAAAGAAAGAAGTTCATAGTAATGCAAACTAAATGACTGAATAAATTAATAAATGGGAGAAAATAGAACAAATAAATTTCTCCTACAGAAAAGTCCTACACCTATAAACACTCCACCTTCAAGATGGAGCAATATACGCCCCTATTGCATAAGTGTAAATACAGCTCTTTTCCATAGAGTACAGTATGAAAAAGAATGGGAGAGTACCTTTAAAGGGAGAATCTTGGAAAACTGTATTTTAGCCAAATGATCAACTTCAACATCAAAAGTCTTAAATCATACTGACAACGTGTACTCTTGATATGTGTGACAAAAATAGCTCTCTACTTCCGTGAAACCATAATCTCAGTCTAAACATTAAACAAAACATCAGATAAATTTCAGTAGAAAGATATACTACAGTGAACCTGTGTTATATTCTTCAATACTGTCAAAACTGCTAGTGTGAAGTGCAGCCTAAGGAGACATGATAACTAAAAGCAATATGATCCTGGAAAAGAAAATGTACATTAGGTAAAAATTAAGGAAATTTGAATGAAATACTGCTTTTAGTTATAATGTATTAATATTGATTCATTAATTCTCACAAATATGACAAATGATATGTTAGCAATCAGGGGAACTAGAAGAATTTATGTGAATGAAGTAAATATAAAACTTCACATTCTTTTTTTTTTTTTTTTTTTTTTGGTACTGGGGATTGAACTCATGACGTTGCACTTGCCAGCCAGGTGCTTACACCACTGAGCTAAATCCCTGGCCCACTCTTTTCTTATTTTATTATA
>RJWM01031785.1:0-22078 GCA_004363535.1 Dasyprocta punctata | reverse complement strand
TACATGTCTATATCTGTCAATATCCCCAACCCCTAGGAAGGTAATGATATGCAATATTGTAACTACTGCCAAACTTCAACCACCTCAGTGTGTAAACCTACAATGTTATCATATCAGATCTGTTGTTGTTGTTTGTCTGTCTTTTTTTGACTTTTATTTCTAGCTTCTGTATCTATTTTCTCTTAAATAAAAAAAAATAAAAATAAAAAAATAAAACAAAAAAAAATTATTTCAATTTCCCTTCAGAGATAAATGAACAATAGATCGCACACCACAGGCATAATATTTGGCTTTCCAGACAGTACATTATCTTGGCACCAATCTTGCTTCTCCAAAAACTCCTTCATTGTCCCCCCATTCCTATTCCTCTCATCCATCAGACAAAGGTAAAAGCTCCCTATTGTACTGCTTTAACAATATCTTTTGCTTCTTAGAATTAAACTACTGCTCAGTGGAGGTGATATCTTTTTAATTATTACAAGTTCTGTGTGTGCTTGCGTGTGTTGATGTTGTTGACAGTTATCTTTGTAAGGAGAAAAATTATTAAGTTAGTCAAAGGAGCTAGTGTTAACAGGTTGTTGGAGTTAATAACAGTAGACATGAAAATAGATATGCATGTATACTGTGTTGGTAGGCTGGATGTCCTCACACTACATAATGAAATTGGACCCATATCTCACACGATATATTTAAGTAAATTGACAGTATATTAAAATTTAAACATAAGATGGTAAACTATTGAACTAATTTAAAAAAGTGAAAAATCTTGGCATTGGTTTGGGGATTAATTTTTTGAATGCGACAGCAAAAGTACAATTGACGACACTATGTATAAATCTAAAAAGCTTTGGCACATCAATGAAAATAACATAAACAATTAAGAAATATGTGAAATATGAGAAATTAATTTGAAACCATTAGTTTGAGTAGGGGTTAATATCCAAATTATATAAATAATTCTAACAACCTATACCAAGAAAACAAATAACCTCAGTAAAAATTGGGCAGAGGAAAGCAATAGACATTTATCAAAGGATGGCATATAAATGTACAAGAGATAAATGAAAAAAATTCTAAAAATCACTAATCAGGGAAATCTAAATTAAAATCACGATAAGATTTGATCTCTCACCTGACATAATGACTTAGTCATTGATGAGACAAAATATCCAACACTCAAAATTAAAGAGGAAAGGTTTATTGTAGCTCACAGTTTGTAGAGGTTTCAGTTCATCACTTTCTGGCTCCAGTGGAGAGTGGCATAGCAGAGGCACATCTCAGAAGGGAAACAATTCATACAACAAAGCAACAAAGCAGCAACAAGCAGCCTTCTTTCTGTTTCTATATTTCATAGTGGGTATTACTCACAACCAGGATGGGGCACCCTTAATCCCAATATCATACTGTTAATCCCAGCATCAGATCCTAATCTCAGCATCACACACACTAGATCCAGCCACCTCTGAAAAGCTCAACCTATGACCACAGGTGGCTGTCGAAGAACATACAGATACAAACCATAACAAATGAGTAACACAAAAAAGACAAAAGATAACAAATATCATGATAGGGAGACAATGGAATGTTTGTGCACTTTGGCAGAAATATAAAGTAGTATAACAGTTATGGAACACTGAGGTTTTCATTACTAGACACATGGATAAAGAAAAGGTAGTGTGAGACTTCTGGGAAGATGGTGGAACAGCAAGCAGCAGAATAAACAGCCTCTCTGAAAGATACAGTCCAGATGCTGGAATGTAGCACCATGGGGAAAATAAGAAGGAAGGAGTTGGGTCCCCTGGACCCAGGAATAATCTAAAGCGAGAATTGAAGGCCACAGAAAGAGTAAAAAGAAAACCTTAAATGAAGAAGAAGGTGGTAGCTGGTGGCACCTTTACATAGAGCCAGACTCACTGTGTGAGAGGAGGTGTTGAAACCTGGGAACACACGATCAATGTGACATGGCAGCTGCAACCCTGGAGGCCTCTGCAGAGAGAGGCAGCATTGGTAGGGAGTGGCAGTAGATGGGAGCAGTGGACCTGGAAGACTGAACTGGCTGGAGGTGAGCACAGAGGACTCAGTCTTCCTGTGGGAGAGAGCAATTGGCTGGGAACCATTTTGGATTTGGGCCTGATAAGCCTGGAACCTGAACTGTTCCCAGCTTCCTTCAGCAGCTCCTGGCTGGGAACAGACCCATGGAAATTGCTCAGACTGAGCCCACCCCCACATGCATTCTAGTGGCCATTGAGGAAGTTCCCTGTGGGTAGTCAGCTCGGTCTGGAGGCAGCAGCCCCACACACACTCCAGGGGCAGTAGTGGAGGATCCTCATAGATGACCAGCCCAGGTCTGCAAGCAGCAGCCAGCCTTACTCCTTCACACACTCCACCAGCCATCAGGGAGCAAACACAGGCTGGGAAAAGCAGCAGACAGCCCTGCACCAGTGAACCCAATGGCCACCATCATATCCATAGCCAGCACTGGCTAAAAGAACCAAACAGTCTCACTTTAGAGAAATTCTAGCCTATGCGGGAAGTGCCTGGGGACCCCAGTACCCACTTGTCCAGAAAAACCCAGGAATATGTCAAGACAAAAGAGCAAAAGGAAGTCTCAGGCCTCCAATTCAAGCAGAGCAAGTCCAGGAGATGCAAACACCGAAGAGATTGGGAGTCTCCCACCTGAAGTTTCTGAAGTGATGGCAACTGAAGTAAAGAAACAATTTCAGGAGGCAATAAAAGAAATTAGAACAGTAATGCTAACTCAGGTGAAAGAAGAAATGGGAAATAAAATAGAAGAATTGATAGGCATCTCTAAAGAAGACATAGATAAAAAAAATGGAGGGCCATAGGAAAATGAGGGAAACCTTGAATAAACAACACAAAAAAGATTTAGAATACATGAAACAGATTCAAAGAGATATCCAGGAAGTTAGAGTCTATTGAAAGCTGGCAAAATGACTTGAGAGAAACTGAAGACAGTCTTTAAAACCTTGAAGACACGTTTGCAGCTTGTAATCATGAAAGGAAAGTTCTCTTAAAAATAACAAGAGACCTAGAAGTAACAATTCAATGGCTGCAAGACAATAAAAAAACCCATAATTTAAGAATAATAGGTGTGAGTGAAAAAGCAGGGGTCAACAAAAATGACCTTAAAAGTCTATTTCCAGAAATAATATCAGAAAACTTCCCAAGCATGGGAAAATGAAGTGACATTCAGATAAGTGAAGCATATAGAACTCCAGCAAGCCATCATCAAAATAAATCTACACTCAGACATATAACAATCAAGATCCCAGAAATTCAACACAAGAACAAAATATGAAAAGCTGTTAGAGAAAAGAAACAGATCATCTATAAATGAAAATGCATCAAAATCATGACAAACTTCTCAACACAAACCACCAAGTCAAGAAGAGCTTGGAGTGAAGTATTTCAAGTCCTGAAAGAAAACAACTTCCAATCCAGATTCATGTACCCTGCAAAACTATCTTTCAAAATTAACAGAGAAACAACATACTTCCATGACAAAGAACAACTGAAGGAACTCATAACCACCAAATCAACCCTACAAATAATAGTTAAGGACTTTCTAGAGAGAGATAAAAAAAAAGACCTCAGTTTCAGAAACAGAAGCAGAGGGGTATCACCGAGAGTGGCAGACAATTGAATGGAGAGGAAAATTAGGCAGCCAACAGCAGGAAAATAGCATGGCAGAGATGAGGCAGCATATGTTGGCCATAACCACTAATGTAGATGGCCTCAATTCACCAATAAAGAGAAACACAGCCAGAGTGGATCAGGAGACAGGATCCATCAATATGCTTTATACAAGAAACTCATTTAACTCTAAAGGAGGTTCACAGACTGAAAGTCAAAGGAGAGAGAACAATGCTCTATGTGACAGGGAACCAAAAACAAGTGGGGGCTGTTTGCCCATTAGCTGAAGAGTGGACAAGAATGTCATGGCATTTTTATACAATAGAAAGCTACTCAACTGTAAAGAAAGATAACATTGAGGCTCTTGTAGGTAAATGGATACAACTTAAGATCATGCTCATGAATAAAATGATCGAGAGTCACATGACTGAGTATAGTGTTGTCTCCCTAGTATAAAAAACTCAAGGAGTTAGTAGGATTCAAAATACACCATACATATTGTGAAAGTGAAAGGGGAGGAAGTGTCTAAAAAGTGAAGGCAGTGGCCATTGTTTACCTATTATCATGATTTGAATCCTGTATTGTTTTCATTGTTCTGTTTGGTTTGATTTTATTCTGTTTTGGTTTGTCTAATTTTATTATATTTGATGAGATGGACAGCTATTTCAAAGATAACAAAATACATCATGGTAGCCATTATTGATTTCCTGTTACCTTGTTTTGAAGCCCTATATTGCTTTCATTGTTTTGTTTCAAGGGATATTATTCTATTTTGATTTGTTTGGTTGTATTATATCTGACAATATAGGCAACTACCTAGAAGATGACAAGAGTCATTATGGTAACCACTGTTGTTTTACTATTATTTTGAAGTCTTGTATTGCTTCCATTGTTTTGTTTTTATTGGTTTTATTCTGTACTATTTTGTTTAATATTATCATGTCTGATGGTGTGGGCAGTTATTTTGAAGATAACAGGAGACATTATGGTAGCCATTATTGATTTCCTTTTGTCTTTCTTTTGAAGTCATGTACCATGTTCTTTGGTCTGATTTGATTGACTCTATTCTGTTTTATTTCACTTGGTTTTATTCTCTTCGAAAGGAAAACAATTAGAAAATGTATGAAAGGAGAAAAAGGAATTGGAGTAGTCACAGACACAGATGCAGTAAATTAAGAGCTTAGAGTGGCATTTACTAAGCAGTTACTGGTTAGATTAATAACTGCAGATTGTCAGTGACAAAATGTTATGGTTTATACAACATTCTATCAACAGGTTTGTCTTCAAAAATTCAGTTTTCACAATCTAAAAAATGATGAATGGGAGAGTATAGAGAAGCAAGTATCTGTACAATTCTGGAAGAGTTAGCAGAAGAAAATTAGTGGTGAAACGATGTTCCTTTATATATTAAGTGGCTGTAATGTAGTTTCCCGGTGTTTGACTAATTGAGATGTTAAGTCTCACTTGAGAATCTTTTCATGAATGATTTTAGAGGACATTTTTATTTCAAATTTATTAAAATAAAGATAGGTGTGGTGGCACATGCCTGTAATCCTAGCACTCAGGAGGCTGAGGCAAGAGGATTGCCTCACGTTTGAGACCAACCTAGGCTACAAAGTGAGCTCAAGGCAGCCTGAACTGCATAGTGAGACCCTGTCTAAAAAAAGGCAAAAAAGTTTCATAAAAAATTATGTTTTTGCAAGAATGTTTTGCTCTGTTAGTTGTTTGTATACATTGTGTATTACAATTTATTATCAACAGTTTTGTATACAGTTCTTATTTTCATAATGAATTGTAATACTTTTGTAATTCAAGTAAGCAGCTGGTTTAATTTATGATGCTTGTGCTTTTAATAAAATTATAAGGGTTGAATTCATTTTGAATGCAAGTTGCCTTGATTATATATTTGATTATATTTTGGCCATAAAAATGTATCTAGAGTTTTAACATTTGCTGTATTTATTAAAGTTATTTTTTGCAAAACTTCCATAGTTTAAACAGCACCATTTTTTAAAAAAAGTAATTGTGGTAGCCAGGCGTGGTGGTGCATGCCTTTAATCCCAGCACTCGGGAGGCTGAGGTAGGAGAAGCATTGTGAGCTCGAGGCCGGCTTGGGCTACAACACGAGCACAAGGCCAGTCTGAGCTACATAGTGCGACCCTGTCTCAAAAAAACTAGGGCCGGGAGTTTGGCTCAGCAGCTTAAGTGCTTGTCTGGCAGGTGCGAAGTTGTGAGTTTGATCCCCGGTGGTGCAAAAAAAAAAAAAAAAAAAGTAATTGTGGGAATGTGAATGCAGAAGCAAATACTATCTGCCTTGCTAAACTTATTGCCCATTAAAGGTGTTTATAATGTTCATTGTACTTATTAATACAGTTTTAGTTATGGGTGTCTTTTTAATACTAGATTTGTCTTTAAGTTACATTATTTTGAGTGTTAGAATTCATTTCAATTTAATATAGTCCTGGCATACCTGAAATGATGCCCTGTTAATTTGATATCTTTTCAAAGAATATCTTTAAGAATTGTAGCAAATTTTCTAGAAAAGAAATTTTATAGTCTGATATTATGTGTCCTCATTTTCCCTTAATTGAAATGTCAGATTTCTTGTTGCACTATGGGACCCAATAAACGTTGAGCATCTTTGCATGCACAGGAATTTTATGTGAATAAGTAAAAAAGATGGAAAAGAGTGTATGGCTTCCACCTCCTAGTGTACTGTCTTGATTTTTGTAGTGAACTGATATTTAATAATATAACTTCATAAAATGTGTTTTTTCTTTTTATTATAAAAAGAAAAAAAGAATTTCAAAACAAGATAATAGGAGAGTAACAATAATTAGTACATTGCATACTTTTATCTTTCAAGTAGTTGCTCAGGGTACATACTATAAGCATGAGATATTGTACAGACAATACTAGCTCAAACCTTTATTTTCAATGAACTAAGAGAAACTAGTAGTATATCTATCTAATCTATCTTGTTCGTATATATTTTTTTTCCTGTGCTCTTCCTTCCTTTCCCCTTTCCCCCATCACAGTTCCTCTTTCCTTTTGAGCAGTTTCTTCCCAATTACTAGTATTAATAGTATTATACATTTGCATTAATTTAGTACTTTGTTCTTTGGTTGTCCTACTTATTTGCTCAGATTCTCACACCAGTGAGACTATATGATTTTTACATGTGTGGGTCTTATTTATTTCACTTATGAGTGTGGTGTCAAGTTGCATCCATTTACCTATAAAAGCATCAAGTTTATCCTTATTTATGACTGAGTAGTACTCCATTAATTTTTTAAAAAACATTTATTTTTTATCCATTCCTCAGTTGATGGGCATTTGGGTTGTTTCCAAGATTTAGCTACTACAAATTCTGCTCCTATAAACATGGGTGCACTTATATTGCTGTGGTGTGATGCTTTTACATCTTCTGCAAAGAAACCCAGAAGGGAAATAGCTGGGTCAAATGGAACATCTACCCCTAGTATTTTTGAGGACTCTCCCGACTTATTTCCAAAATGGTTGGACCAGTCTACACTTCCACCAATAGTGAAAAAATGTTCCTTTTCCCCACAGCCTATAATTTTGCATTAATTTAGTACTATGTTCTTTGGTTGTTCTTTTTTTAAAGGGAGGAATTGGATTTTCTCATTTATTGTCTTTGTTGATGATTAACCTAAGAGGTTTTTAAATTTACTATCAAAAGTAGATATTATATACTTTGCCCAGAAGAAAGTTTGAGTGAGTTTCATATTTAAAAGTCACTCAAATGTGTAAGATAGAGGCCATTTTCCCATATATAGTCTGTACACAAACACTGAGTTCACAAGAAAAAGCCTTTGGGTTCATGTTGCCTAATCTGAGGTTAATAACACCCTCACTCTCTGTGTCCTACTAAAAACTTCTATTAAAGAAAACATGAGGTTTCTTCCTACAAACCTGCAAAGAATGCACTAAATCTAATTAAACTCAACTAAAAATTAAGCCTTTCCTACTTTAATTTGTGTATATTGTGTATCAGGGTTGGGAAAGCTAATCAGGAAAAGTCGAGCCAGGAGTGGAGTCATTACTGTGACTATACTGATCATGTGATTTATAAGCCCTTGGAAATGGTTTGTGAGAGGAATTTAAAAGGTTTGGAGATGTGGAGTAGAGAAATTAGACTGTAGTAAAAAGAGCATAAAAGATAACTCTAGTCAGAACTCAGAATATCATATTGTTGATGAAAACATGGACAATAAAAACCACGTATAGGAGATTTTAGCTAGGAAAAATGATTCCTTAGTTGTTTGGAATAGTGATCCTATGTTTTATACTTTGCCAGAGAACATGTCAACATTTTTTCTTTGTCCTGAGACTGCAGGAGATTAAAATTAAGACTGAGGAACTAACTGATCAAGACAAGAAAATTTCAAGAAAGCTCAACATAAACACTGTGCTATGGGTAGTGCTGTTTGCATTTCAGGGAATGAGACTTTTGAGAATAAAGGAAAAAATATACATCAAAAAATTTTGAGGGGCTGGAGCTATAGCTTAGCAGCACAGTTAATGCCTGGCAAGTGCAAGGTCATGAGTTCGATTCCCAGTAACAAAATTTTTTTTTGTCAACAAACTTAAATTTCGGCCCAAAAGGAATCTTACAAAAAGTTAAGGTTAAATGTGGTGTGGAAGGTAAAGAGATTAGCACCACTAAAAAGATGAAAGTACTTTGGGTAGAGACAAGAAGAAAGATGACTTGAGAACATCATAAAAATGACCCCACCCATGGTAAGTTCAAAGGTGCAAGAGTGTATGCATTTCATTTGTGAAGCATCATTTCAATTGTGGTAGGACTATAGTAAACTGAAATTAATTCACCAGGTCTAGAAAGGCCTCATAGAGAATTGGTTTTTTGGATTCATCTCACTGTGCTTAGCCATCTCAGAACTCAGAGGCTTCTGCAGTCATGATCTAAGAGGTCTGGCTGCTGCTCAAGCTGGCAACTAACCTTGGCATCACATACATGATGCTGATCTTACTGACCTGAAGAATTTAAGGATTGTGGAGTCAAGAAGGCTTCTGCTCAGATTTCAAAAGAATATTTGGGAGGTCAGGCAAATAGGCCCAGAGTAGGCAGTGCTTGAAGCAGTCAGAATGAAGCAAAATGGACAGTTCAGAATTCAATGTGGAGAAAATGTCAGTAAAACAGGACATATGCTAAGGAAAGCTGGACCGTGACAGTGAGCCCATCCCAAAAGAGTGGCCATACAGGTTATAAGCAGCAAGGCCATAGGAATGAGGCTGCCTAATCTCTCTGGAACTCACATTTTATCAAAAAATTCTCCACATGACAGACATAGAGATAAATTACTTAATATTGCTTTGATGGGTTTTGGAATTCCATTGGTCTGATTCTGTTTTATCCACCTATTCCTCCCTTTTGGAATGTGAAAGATTATATCATGGCATTGTACCTTGGAATTATGTAACTTATTTTTTATTTTTTAAGAGATTCACAGCTAAGAGTCTGCCTTGAATTTCCAAAGAGACTTGCACTTAGAGCTTTGAAAAATTCATGGACTATTGAGACTTTGGGGAAGGAATTATTGTCTATCCAGTTTTATATAGAATAGTTGCATTATGTTAGGTGGAACTAAGAAATTACTATTGTCTTTATTTGGAGATTAGAGTATGGCTTAAAGAAATGAATTTGGATATGAAGCTGACAAGGGGTCTCTTAGGTAGACAGCAGTGACTCAGTAAAACACAGTCAGACTTAATTTGGAGATTCTAAGCAAAACCTTCTGGAGTAATCCAAAGGACATTCGTTTAGTTTATTGATCTGGGTTTTTAATGGAAGTTTGTAGGCAGTTAGTGGGGTGGGCTTCAGTAGAGTGAGGCAAGGAGAAGTGTGAAATTAGAAGACTGGGAATAGCTGAGCAGAAATGGCTGCATGGCAATATGGCAATGGCTGCCATAACAATGACTAATGTTTTGTTGTGCTTAACAAAATTGTGTGAAGTACCAAGAGGCTGTGAGATGTAGGCTGTGATTGTTTCTAGTGCTCAGGTGGTTGGGAAAAGCCACTCAGGAATTTGAATGGGGAGGGGGATGAGGGTCAGACTTGTTATTTCTTGAATTTTAAGGATAATAAAGAAGAATGGAGTAAACAGTCAAGTGTAAGGACATCTATTTTTCATTCTAATGGAACTGATTCAGGCTGGGGAGGTGTGATAAACCTGTGGGATGAATGGGGGGACTGGCTCAAAACAGGGCAGTGGTGATTTGAGACGTAAAGAAAGACAACTGTATCTGGACAAAACTGTATAGGGCCTGGAAGAGACAATGAGCCAACGCAATTGGGAGAAATATAGAAACAATGGGCCTCATAATGGTTACAAACCAAGAGCTCCAGCAGATGGTTGGCCAGACAGGAGGGTCCAGGATGAGGCCTGATGTCCTAGGGAGGTAGCTAGATAATGCAGACTTTTGATTTCATCTCATATGAGTCTGACTTTGTTGGTGAAGAAATAGCAGTTCTCCTGGAGAAGGGCACAAAGCCCAATTTTTTGTGGTGAACAATCTAGGGATCAGCAGTTTTGAGAGCAACAGCAGTAAGTTGATTTGATCTTACAGGTTAGTGATTTTAACAGAGATTTGTTTTCAAATGTTCTGATACCTGCATGAAGAGGGTAAAGAAATGGTGATGGTATGGGTAAGTTCAGTCAGGCAAGAAGGCTAACAGGAAGATCAGGAGGGAGTGTGGATCCTGGGAACAACTGAAGGAGGTAACTTTGTCTATGTGTAGTAGAGCAATGAGCTTGATCTGATTTTGGCCAGAAACTGAGGTTGTTATTTTCAAAACTGACTCTGACATGGGCAGTGATTGGGTAAGGGAATGAGGCTGAGCCTGGCAAGGTCCCTTTGGTTTTGGAGGACTATACTGTCAGTGCTGTCAGAAAATTAATTTAATTTTGGAGGTTGGAGAGTTTTTTTTTTCCAAGACTTTTGGCTACCTGCCTAGATAAAGATAAAATTGGTGAATGGAGGATTCTAGTCTGTCTGACCTCGTGCTAACCTTGGTGTCCATTTTTATTTTTGCCAGGAGGGGAAATAACTAAACATCCAAAGGAATTTTTTTTCATTTTGGGTAACATATTGATTTGATTAATAGAAAGTGGATGCAGAAAGTGAAGAAGTAGAACTAGATTCCAGTGAACTAGATAAAAGTCTCCTGGAATCAGAGGTTTGTGATTATTTTGGGGAACAAAGTTGAGATTGGGGGAAAGAATATTAATTCTCACATGAGGAAAATGGTAAAAAGAGTGAGTTCAGGGAGTGAGTAATGAGAATGATAGATTTTAGGACACACCTATAGAGAGGAGGCATACAGCAGTCTAATATTTTAGGGTTTCAATAAGAAGGGGAGGGCAGGAAGTACAGCAGGAATGGGGATGGTTAGGACGACCATGTAGGTCTCTCCAAGGTCGAAGAATGGCCTTTTTCCTATTTGGCTGAGGAAAAGGCTGAGGAAGAAGTGCTAGTGTGTGTTCATGGGAGGGCTTGTCCTGAAGTTACTGGGAGTAGGGAATAAGCAGGGGAAATGGGGTCCAGAAGAAAGGGGGCCCCATTCTATACCTCAAAAAATTTGGACTTGTGGGTTGTCTTTTTGGGTCCATGTATGGAGGAATGAAGTCTGATCAGAGACAGTGGCATTTAATGCCTCAGATCTGGGAGCAAGGTAAAAAGTAGAGGAAAGTGTCAGGGTCTTTTGGATTTTAGATGAAGCTAGGAGAAAGAAAGGTTAAGTGTCTGGGTTAAAGCTGAGTTTTGTTTGTTATGAGGTGAATTTGGGGAGAGTGATTTGACTTCAATTGTGTGTCTGGAGATATGATGAGAAATTTTGATCTGGAGACAGAGTGCCCAGCGTTTACTGGGAGTTTGGAAAGAGCTTTTATATATTTGTCTGCGTTGCTTCCTGTGGGCAAGCAGCACAGGCAGAGTCATAAAGCCAGATCCATCCCTGCTTCCCCACTGCTGTCATCAGAAGGCTTGCTCCCTGAAGGCAGCCAACACCCACCGAGAGAATCAGACAACACACCCATGTGTGCCTGCCACCATTGGGGGAGTCCAGGTGTAGACATGCAGGCTGAGAAAAGAAGCAGCCCTGCCACCATGCAGCCCTGGCCATCAGGGAAGACTTAGGGTAACAACATGGGTCTGGAGGAGCCTGCCCATGCCCTGCTACCTCCCTGGGAACCTGGGTTCAGAGAAACCCAGGTGCCTGTCCCATTCCCCTACACTACAGAAGGGCAGCCAACATGAAAAGTATCTGGCTCATTGGGAGGAATGCAGGAGAATGTCAAGAGGAAGGAGCAAAAGGCAATCTCAGACCTCCAGCACACACAGAACAAGTCTAGGAGATATAGTCATAAAAGAAAATGGAAGTCTCACACCTGAAATCTCTGAAAGGATAGCAACTGAACTAAAGAAACAAATTCATGAGACTATAAAAGTAATCAGATCAGAAATATCTCAGATAAAAGAAGAAATCACAAACATAATGAAAGAATTACTGAGCATATCTAAAGAAGGCATAGATAAAATAGAGGAGCATAAAAAATAATGGAAACCTTGGATGAACATTATAAGAGGGAAATGCAATGCAAGAAACATATTTAAAGAGATATTCAGGAAATTAAAAGGTCAATGAAAAGCTTGCAAATCTGCTTGACAGAGACTGAAGATAGACTTTCAGGCCTTGAAGACAGGATTGCAGCTAGTGATTGCGAAAGGAAAGATCTTTTAAAAATAACAAGGAACAAGGAAATAACAATCCAATGGCTGCAAGATGATGCAAAGAGAAATAATTTAAGAGTGATAGGTATCAATGAAGAAGCAAGGGTCAACACAAATGAAATAAAAAGGCTATTTACAGAAGTAATAGCAGAAAACTTCCCAAACCTGGGACAAGGATCTAGCATACAGGTAAGTGAGGCATATACTGGGCAACAAAGGGAAGGAAGGAGGCATCACACTCCCTGACTTGAAACTATACTACAAAGCTACTGTGATAAAATCAGCATGGTACTGGAATCAAAACAGACCTGAAGATCAATGCAATAGATTAGAAGATACAGACACAACTACAAACACACTTAGCCACCCCATCTTTGACAAAGGGGCCAAACATGTACATTGGAAGAAAGATAGCCTCTTTAACAAATGGTGCTCGAAAAACTGGCTTTCTATATGCTGTAAACTAAAACTAGATCCATGCCTATCACCATGCACTAAAATAAAGTCAAAAATGGATCAAAGATCTGAATATTAAAACAGAGACACTAAACTTACTAGAAGACACAGTAGGTAAAAATCTCGATGATATAGGAGTAGGCAGAGAGTTCATGAACAAAAATCTAATTGCATGGGAAACACTTCCCAGAATCAACAACTGGGATCTCATCTTACTAATGAGTTTTTGCATGTCAAAGGAAATCTCCAACAGAATGAAAAGAAAACCCACAAATTGGAAAAATATTTTAGCCAATTGTCCATCAGACAAAGGACTTCTATCTAAAATGTATAAAGAATTAAAAGAAATCAGGCCATAAAATTCAAGGACCCAATCCAAAAATGGGCATCTGAGATGAATACACACTTCTCAGAGAAAGAAATACAAATGGCAAATAAATATATGAAAAAATGTTCACCATCAATGGTCATTTGGGAAATGCAAATTAAAACAACACTGAAATTCCATCTCACTCCAGAAAGAATGGCCAAGATTAAAAAATCAAGCAACAACAAATGCTGGAGGGGCTGTGGGGGAAAAGGAACTCTTCTCCACTGTTGGTGGGAGTGTAGACTGGTGCAACCACTGTGGAAGTCAGTGTGGAGATTCCTCAAGAAGCTAGGATTAGAGATCCCATTCAACCCAGCTGTGCCTCTTCTGGGCATTTTCCCAGAAGAACTGAAAACATCATACCACAGTGATATCTGTTCACCCATGCTTATAGCAACCCAATTTGTAATAGCCAGATCCTGGAAACAACCCAAGTGCCCATCAAAGAATGGATAAAAAAGATGTGGTATTTTTATACAATGGAGTACTACTCAGCTATTAAGAAAGATTGCATTGAGACTTTTATAAGTAAATGGTCATGACTTGAGACCATACTCATAAGTGAAATAAATCAAACCCACATGTGTAAATACCATATTGTCTCCCTAGTGTAAGAAACTGAAAAAGTATATATGATCCAAAATCTATAATAAATACTATGGAAGGGTATGAAACAGCTCGAAGAGCAAAAGTAACTGAGAAGGGAAAAGGGGGAAAGAGGGAAGGGAAAAGGAAAAGATATAAATCTGTATATATGTATATGTAAGATAACTAAAACGAACACACTGCTGAATGTATTCGTTATTAAGAACAATTAATACTGATATGATTAGATCAATTTTACATGTCTATATCTGTTAATGTAAACAACCATTTTAAAGATAATGATATGCAAAAAAAAAAAAGTGAGGCATGTAGCCCTCCAACTAGCCATAACCAAAATAAACCTACACCCAGAATATAATAATCAAGATCCCAGAAGTTCAGCCCAAGAACTGAATATTAAAGGCTATTAGAGAAATAAAACAGATCACTTATAAAGGAAAACCCATAAGAATCACTTCAGACTTGTCAGCACAAGCCATCAAGTCAAGAAGAGTTTGGAGTGAAGTGTTTCAAATCCTGAAAGAACACAACTTCCAACCCAGGCAGATGTACCTTGAAAAACTATTTTTCAAAATTGATGGAAAAATAAGATACTTCAATGATAAAGAACAACTGGAGGAATTCATGACCAGCAAACCAACACTGCAAAGAGTGCTGAAGGATATTCTGGAAAGAGATAAAGATGACCATGGTTCCAGGAACAGCGGCAGAGGGGTATCACCAAGCAGGGCTGATAATTGAATGGAGAGGAAAAGTGGATGGTCAGCAGTAGGAGGATAGCACAGCAGAAATGAACCAATGCATGCTGGTTATAACCATTAATGTAGATGGCATCATTTCTCCAATAAAAAGAAACAGGGAGAGTGGATCAAGAAACAAGATCCATCAATATACTGTATGCAAGAAACATAACTCAAAAGGAAATGCATCAACTGATAATCAAAGGAGAGAAAACAATTGTTCCACATGACTGGAGACCAGAAAAAGGCAAGAGTAACTTGCCTATCAATCACAGAATGGATAAGAAAGATAAGGTATTTTCATACAATGGAAAGCTTCCCAGCTATAAAATCAGATAATCTTGAGGCTCTTGTAGGTAAATGGATGCAACCAGAGATCATGCTCATGGGTGAAATGATTTGGAATCATACAGATGAATACTGAATTACCTCCCTAGCATAAAAAAACTGAAGGAATTAGTGGAATCTAAAGAACACAGTAGGTATTATGAAAGTGATAGGGGTGGAAATACCTAAAAAGTGAGAGTGGTAGCCATCATTAATACCCTATTATCTTGTTTTGAATTCTTGTATCATTTTAATAATGTTGTTAGGTTTAGTTTTATTCTGTCTTTTTCTGTTAGATTTTACTGTGTCTGATCGTATGGGCAGCTATTTTGAAGATAACAAGATGTATTATGGTAACCATAGTTGTTTTCCTATCATCTTGTTTTGCAATCCTATAATGCTTTCATTCCTTTGATTGGTTTTATTCTGTTTTGTTTTATTTGATTTTATTATGTGTGATGGCACAGACAGCTATTTTGAAGAAAATGAGACATTATGGTAGCCATTGTTGATTTCCTGTCATCTTGTTTTGAAGACCTATAATGCTTTAATTCTTTTGCTTTGATTGGTTTTATTCTGTCTTGTTTTATTTGATTTTATTATGTGTGATACTAGGGACAACTATTTTAAAGAAAACAAGAAACATTATAGTAGCCTTTGTTGATTTCCTATTATCTTGTTTTTACATCCTGTAATGCTTTCATTCTTTTGTTTTGATTGATTTTATTCTGGTTTGTATTGTTTGGTTTTATTATGTGTGAAGGTAGGGACAACTATTTTGAAGAAAACAAGAGGCATTATGGTAGCCATTGTTGATTTCCTTTAGTTTAAAAGTCCTGTAATGACTTCATTCTTTTGTTTTGATTGGTTAATTCTGTTTTGTTTGGTTTAATTGTATTATGTGTGATGGTATGGACAGCTATTTTGAAGAAAATGAGACACATTTTGGTTGCCATTGTTGATTTCAAGTTGTCTTGATTTGAAGTCCTGTATCACTTTCATTATGTTTTGATTTGCTTTATTCTGTTTTGTTTTTTGCTTGTTTTATTCTCTTTTATAAAAAAGTACAGTATAAAAAATTGTCTTCCTGTATATGGGAGATATATATGTATGCATATATATATAAATACGTATATATATATTTAGAAATGGGTTAAGATAATGGAGGATGCATGGTTGAAGGCACTTATGAATGATATCATGAACCAGGAAGGGAATAAGGGTGCAAGTTTTTTAGGGTGGGAAATTATAAAGGAGTTTGGCTATGAAGCCAAAGTTGGAAACCCAGAGGCAGATTTTCAGGGGAATATTGTGGGGAGGGGAACTGAGTCATGATACCCCATGAAGTGAAAGTAAGGTTGAGGCCCAGGTATTGAAAGGTATTCTGGACAAATTGTGCCTTGAAAAGTGAGGCATAGTATCAGAAGATTAAAGAAAGAAGAGAGATGTTTGAGTGACAGTACTAAGGAGAGGGGCTTCAGGTTAAGATATCATAAACATATTGGAGTACATTATTATTCAGAGGTTGAGTCTGGCTGAGATCATGGCTAAGAGCCTGGTTGAATAAGTGAGGACTGTCCCTATAGCCCAGGTAAGTTAAATGTCTTGGCCTAAGGTAGGCCAAGTCTAAGAGAAGGTGAAAAAGTCCTGGGAATCAAGCTGGAGGTGAGGGATCTAAGGAAGGAAAAAGGAGGAAAAGGGTAGAATGTGTAGAGAGAAAAAGGAGACTTTGGAATATGATCATTGCCTGAAGTTTGAGGAAGTCCCATCCAAGAAGGGGAATGAGGTATTAGAGGAATCAGCAGGAGTGAATGAGAGAATGTGTGATGTTTTATAGAGCAGTTCTGTCACATAGAGATGAAAAGGCTTGGCATCAACTCCCAATACTTACATTGAAGATTTCATTGTAGTTTCTGAGAATGTTGGCAAAGAGGAATAAGCGGCTCCCATGTGAGGAAAAATGAGATACACTTACTCTTGACCAAAAGAGTTACCCTACACTCTTGTGTAGTGATGAGCTGGGAGTGTAAGAACCAGAGGCTCTATCAGTCTTCATCTAGAACAGGTTGCATTAGATCAGCAGGGCAAGGTGAAGGAGTGGATAGTCCTATCCTCATTTTGGAGTGGCAACAGTTCATCTTTCAGTGGCTCTTTAAGCCACATGAGGACAGGATTTTGTGAGGGCCTGCAGATTTGGGCATTACTTTGCAAAGTTCCCATTGTGATGCACTGAAAGCAAGGCTTTTGTTTGGATAATTGGCCTGGCCAGAGTTTTGTGAGAAGCAGCAGAGAAGATTTATTGGAGGGTTTTTGGAGGTCTTTCTGTCAGTTCTCAGTTTTGGCTGGACCCAGAAGGCAACTGTCATAAGACTGACTGTAGTGGTTTGAGGACCATCTTTGAATATTTTGAGCTTTACTGTGATGTCAGGGAAAATGAAATAGTTGTCCCACAGCTGAAGAGGGATCTAAGCAGATTGAAAGGAACATCCCCTGGATGAAGACTGAAAGTTTATGCACTTGTAAGTCTGGTCATAAACAGCCCTGGTCTTTCTTAGGGGTCTTGATAGATTTTTTTGGAGTTTGTTAAAGTTGATGAATTTAATGGAGTCCCTGTCTAGCTCAGTGAGAATGTATTGGCTAAAGCCTTAGTGTTTTTCCCAATCTCCATGACTGCACTTGTGACTCCATCTAGGGTCCTCTATGAAAACAGCAAGTGATCCATGGTCTTTGTGATCATCTTTGTTGCAGGCCTCACTGACTGTAAGGGTAGCCATCATCCAAACTTATTGTCCATCACCGGGGAGGAGTGTAGTGGTGAGAATATGAATGTTTCCAGGTAAGGTCAAAGGGTGAGATGAGTGAATTCCTTTTCATAATATGAGGTGTTTTATGAGAAGAAATTGAGATGAGATTTTAGTTTGGAAGGATCGTAGAAGAAGAATGGCACATGGATATCAGTAGGACCATTAGTGCTGGAAACCTCTGATAAAAGATAGAGGGGTTTGTGTTGGGGGGCTCAGCAAACAGCAGGGTTGGTCTGACATGAGGAAGACCAGGTCACAGGTGGCAAGGGGAGGGTGAAGGTAAATGAGATTCATTTGTGTATTTGAAGTATTTGTATGAGGAGAATTCTCAAGTTGATGGCTGATAAGGAAAGAGTGATTGAGCCATCATCTGGTGATGGTGGAGCAGAACAAAAAGAGGTAGAGATGAGAGGGGAGGATGAAAAAGATTTTATCATAAGAGACCTCTTCCCATTTGTCTGAACTTTGAAGAAAGCAGTGAATGACAGAGAGGATCTGCAAATTCAATGAATCATATTCTGGCCAAAGAGAAACATTATTTAGCTTATCCTGTGGCCTGGCCACATAAAAGAAAAAAGAAGAAGTGCTCTGGTTTGAGACAAGATTGGAGACCAAGTTGAGACAAGTTATTGAGGAGGCACCCCCAGGAGAGGTGTCTTTAGGAAGAGCTGTGGCTGTTCTTCCTATGATGGTTTAGGGCCAAGCGTGTCCAATGAGAAGAAGGATGATAAGGGTTGAAAGGAACAACCCCCAGATGAGGACTGAAAGTCAGAAAAAAAGAAAAACAAAGCTAGGAACTTGTGTCCTGGTAGGTACATCATTTGTGTCCTGGTTGAAGCATGAGGTTGACCCTATTAAGGACTTGGCTGTCTGATCAGAGAGATGAATGCTTTTGGCTTTTCCCTGGGAGGACTTATCCTACAGTCTTTAGTGGTAGAATTTAGGCAGAGAAGATGTTACAAATTGGTCTCTGATGGGCTGGAGATAATTAAGTCACTGTTTCTTAGAGCATGGAAGGGGTTGAGGTGAGGAAGTCACATGCTAGAGCAAAAGTCTCTAGAGTGCCATCTCCCAGAATTCAGACCAATTTTATGTAAATGGTGAGAACCCAGGAAAAGAACACAGTCAGTCTGTATCTGGGAGTCCTATATGAGACCTCTTGGAATAACTCCAGAGGTGAGTCCATTTAGAATTTATTGATCTGTGTTTTTATGGAGGGTTATGGGGATTATTGGAATGACCTTAGTTGAATTGAAGTGAGGGAAAGTGTGAGATTGGGGAAGCAAAAATAGCTGAGTAGAAATGGCTGCATGGCAGCATGCCAATAGCTACCATAAAATTGGCTAATGTTTTGTTGTGCTTAATAAAGTAGAGTGAGGTGACCATGAGATATGAAATCTGGGTTGTGATTGTATCCAGAGCTAAGACAGTTGGGAGCAGCTATTTTGGGAACTTGGGGAACAAACAGGGTCAAAACCCTAAGAGTTGGTAGATTGTCACCAGTGATCCTGATATATCAATTTCATTGGATTAAGAAATACCTATAGATTAGTACAGCAAACTCCCAACAGTGTAATGCCATATAGTAGGTGTGTGTTTAGATTTTTAATAAACTACCAGTTTTGAGAGTGGTTATATCATTAAACATACCCACAAACAATATAGGATTAATGCCACTTCTCTACATCTTTTCCAGAGTTTGATGGTGTATTTTTGTATTTTAACCATTCTAGTAGATATGTGGTAATATTTAATCATAGTTTCAACTTGCGTTTCCAAAGTGGCTTATGATTTTTAAAACATTTTCACTTCCTTGAATGATATCTGTATATATATATATTTGTTAAAATCCATCTTCATATATTTTACCTATTTTCTTTTTTAAAATTTTACCTATTTTCAATTGCATTGAATTCTTAGTTTTGTATTTTCATTTTAACAGTATTTTTAATATTGAAGAAACAAGTTCTTTTTTCACATATGTTGTTTGAAAATAATTTCTTCCACTCTATAGTTGTCTTCTCATCTTCCTAGGTGAATCTTTCATTGAATAAATTTTTGAATAATTATGAGCTATAGATTATCACTTTTTCTTTTATTTATTATTTTTTCAAGTTTTGATATTTTTGGTTAGCCAACAATCTCAAATATTTCCTCATAGATTTTTCTGAAAGTTTTATACATTTATATTTTATATTTAGCTCCATAATCTATTTTAATGTAGTTGTTTACTAAGTTATGAGGATCAGGTTAAGTTAAATTAGTGTATTGGACAGTGCTCAATAGAGAAACAGATTCAATGTAAGATATATAAATACATTTTGGGGTATTTATCTCAGATAAATTGAAATATTTTCACCAACAAAATTACATGTGAAACACCCGGCCAGCCTCGCAGGACACAGAGGTACGGAGCTCAGCTGAGATCAGTCCAGGACCCCAGAGCTGCTCCTCAGGGACTGACCAACATAGCTGCAGGGCCTTGGACAGCTTGGGCTCCCCCCACCAGAGTGAAGAGCAGGTGCGAGCTCCATACTTCAATGGAGCGGCTTGTGCGTGTGGCATCCCAGAGCTCACGGACCCCCCCACCCAGCTGGGAGCAAGGCCTTGGCACTGTAGGCCTGGGACTCGCCCAGGCTTGCCCTGGCACAGCTGTTGCTCTGAACTTGCAGAGAGACCCAGGGCCGGGGCAGCATCACACTCTGGAGTACACTCTGGCTAGCTCCCTGGGACTGAGAGACCTTTGCCCCCACCCAGTTAAGGCAGAGACTCCACCCACATGCCCCAGGAAGCCGCCCTCCCTTGCTGCAGGCAGGATCCAGCTCTCCCGGGTCCCACGACTCAGCATGACATACCACTCAGCGTAACCCACCACTCAGAGCGACCTTCAGGGGAACACCCGCTCAGCCTTGCAGGACACAGAGCCACATAGGTTCTAGAAGAAAATGACAAAACAAAACACCAAGAGGCAATCTCAGTCCCCCAGTCCACAAAGAACAAGCCCAAGAGACACTGAAATGAAAGACAGTTGGAGTCACACAAGTGGACTTTCTGAAATGATAGAAAATGCAATAAAGAAACAGCTTGATGAAGCCATAGAGAAATTCAAATCAGAAATATTCTCTCAGCTAAAAAATGAAATGAGAATCATTATTAAAGAAATGTGTGTATCTAAAGAAGAGCAAGATAAAAAAATAGAACTTAAAACGATCAAAACCTTGAAAGAGCAATATAAGACACAAACAGAATGCATGAAACAAATGCAAAGGGAAATGCAGGAAATGAAAAACTCCATGGAAAGTTTGAAAAACTGCTTAAAGGAAGCTGAAGATAGAATCTCAGATCTTGAAGACAGCATGGGAGATCAGGGCCATGAAAGAAAAGATCTCCTAAAAATAGTAAAGAACCAAGAAACAACAATTCAGCAGCTGCAAGACGATGCCAAGAGAAACAACATAAGATTAATATGCATCAATGAAAAAGCAGGGGTCACTACTAATGACCTGTGAAGACTATTCACAGAAATAATAGCAGAAAACTTTCCAAACATGGGAAGAGAATCTGAAATACAGGTAACTGAGGCATATAGAACCCCAGTTAACCATAACCAAAATAAATCTTCACCCAGACATATAATAATAAGGGTATCAGAAATACAACACAAGAACAAAATACTAAAAGCTGTCAGAGAAAAGAAAGAGATCACCTATGAAGGAAAGCCTATCAGAATCACAGCAGACTTCTCAACACAAACCTTTAAGTTAAGAAGACCTTGGACAGAAGTATTTCAAATCCTGAAAGAAAACAACTTTCAACCCAGATTGATGTACCCTGCAAAACTATCCTTAAAAATTGATGGAGAAATAAGATACTTTTATCAGGGACCCGGCCTAGATCCCCAATCTCCTGAATGAGTGCACAGCAAAGGCTTAAATAAATGAGACAAGTGGTATGATTTTAGGGCTCCAGGAGGATCAAAGCCCCTGCAGAGCTCTTGACTCTGCAGCTGTCGTGAGGGCTAAGACAAAGACCTCTCTCCTTGCCCGTATTTATTATCAAAGTAGACAAAGAGAGGGGATACTGAGGAAAGTGCGGGAAATGAGCAGGACCTTGGGGATCATTTGAAAGACTTCTTCAAGTAGTAAATTGTGCCAATTAAGGAGAACTGTCTTATCTCCATGATGGCATTTATGGTGGGAAAGAGATGCTGCAGATATGTGATGTTTGCAGCTGCAGTCTCTATCTATTTACTTGAGTCTGAGCCAGGCGTCTTTGGCGGTGACCTTATCTTGCCTTTTGAGGTATCTCTGACCTCATTGGCCACTACAGGCCTTGGCCAGGACCAG
>RJWM01031784.1:0-22084 GCA_004363535.1 Dasyprocta punctata | reverse complement strand
TCCTAATAACTGCAGCAAAACTCTAAAATAAATAAATTAATTTAAAACAACAACAGAAACAAACCAGAAAACACCCGGGTTCGGATTTATTGACCTACCTGGGGGTCCAGTGCCCACCCGTGAACCAGCAGCTGTGCCAAGGTTCAGCTCTCTGATTGGCTGCAGTTATAGAAAGTGTGCCTGAGCCAGGAGCAGTCGGCCTTTTGTGAATCCTTTAGAGCAGAGAGGCAGTGCTCCCCAAAAGCTAGAGTCATGTACCCACAAAGGGAGTGGCTGCTGGCCACGGGCCTAGTGTCCCCACCTCCCAGGATTCACTTCCAGTCCACTGCAGTGGCTCCCAGGCCAGAAGTCAGGGTGCCCCCAGGGACAGGCCCCTCCAGGCCCTCCTGTCTTGAGCTCTCGCTGGCTTCTCGGGGCCGGCAGTGTGCTCATGCCTGGGCCTCTGCTTCCTCCTTTGTGGACTCAGTTTCCCCCGCTGCAGGAAGGGACTTGGGAGTCAGAGTTTAGGAGTTGTGGCTCAAGGTCTCTGTGCTCCCTAAGTTCTGGGTATTAGCCACTTCTTGGGAGGAGGAAGAGGCTCAGTGGTGATCAGCTGGGCAGCTGGGAGAGAAGGGGAGGACGACTGTGTCTCAGGGAGCCGCAGCCCCTGCATGGGCGGCCTGGCCCCTGGGTGGTGCCCCACCTCCTGAGGCTGGGCCCTGGCTGGCACAGGGGGAGATTTGTTCCCACAGAGGTGTTGGGGCTGGGAAACAGAAGTGGCCACTGTGTGTCTGTTCTCCAGGGAGTGGGCCGAGGCATTAGTCACTGCTGGTCGGCAGCAGAGGGCCAGGCAAGGATCCCCTCACCCATTGTTGGACCCTGACCTGGCCTCCAACGGTGGGGAAGAGGACATCAGAGCCCACAGACAGCCACTTGTTCTGTGTGTGACCCCTCACCCGCCCATTGCCACGTGCATCCCATCTGCCTAGACCATGCTTCGCTTTCCAGGACTGCCCACTCCCAAGATCTCGCCACAGCCTGGGACATCACTGCCCTGCCCTCAGCCTCTACAGAGGGGAAACTGAGGCCCAGGCAGTGTGTTTACAGGATTTGTAGGCACCTCTGGCAAAGCAGTGCGGTCTAAAGACTTTGAAATCACACCAGCTGAAATTGAATGCCTAACCCTGTTGTTTACCGGTTACATGTCCTTGGGCAGATGAGTTTACCTCTCTGAGCATTCGTGTGCCCCTCCCTGCCCAAGGGGTCTTGCTGGGTTGTCCAGGTTGGCTCCAAATTTCTGTGCTCAAGTGATTCTCCTACTGCAGCTTCCTAAGTAGCTGGAACTATACAGTCAGCTGCCACTGTGCCTGCTCATTTTTCTTACAGATAAAATGGAGCTGGGTGTGGTGGCACACACCTGTAATCCCAGCACTCTGGAGGCTGAGACTGGAGGATTCCTGTGAATTTGAGGCCAGCCTAAAGTACATAGTGAGACTTTTCTCAAAAAACCAAAAGAAAAGAAAAATGAAAAAAATGGTACTGATGATATCTAGAGAGAGTTGTAAAAATTAATTGGGGGAATCAGGCAGTATCCTCTCTCAGCTTTAAGGCCTGGGACTCAGTTTCATTTTCAGGTTTCCTATGGCCCCAGGCTGCAGACTCACAGAAAAGCAAGGGTTGTAAGCAAATTACAGCTGTCTCAGCAGTTGGTCTTAGACTGAATAAAATTCGTTGGTTGACTCGATTACATTCTTGAGCCAATCACTGTGGCTAGAGAAGAATGCAGGGTTCTCATTGGCCAAGATGAATCACCCACACATTTCTAGTTAGTGGCGTAGAGTTAGCTCCATTGCATCTTAGGGACTGGAAAGAAGACCAAGCTGGCTGTGCTGAAGAAAAATCAAGAAAGGAGGGGTGGGTTATGCTATGAGCGTGTGGGGCACCATGATTTCTACAGCAAATTCTTTTTTTTTGGTACCAGGGATCAAACTCACAACCTCACACCAGGCAGGTGCTTATGCCACTGAGTTAAATCCCAGACCCTATTTTTTGAGACAGGGTCTCGCTATGCAGTTCAGGCTGACCTTGAATTCACTTTGTAGCCCAGGCCGGTCTCAAACTCACAACGATCCTCCTGCCTCAGCCTCCCGAGTACTCGGATTAAAGGCATGTGCCACTACGCCCAGCTTCTATGGCAAATTCTTGTTGCACAGTGGTGGCAACCTCTGGCTGTCTGTTATCTTTGAAAGCTCTAAAAGGTTCACTATCAGTGTCCTAAAATTTGTTCATTAGGAGTGCCTCACACTAATTTGGGCTCACTAGATAATGGATGAATGAGTGAGTGGATGAATGAATGAATAGAAAACCAGCTGCTTCCTGGCAGTGCAGTGTAGTAAAGAGAACTCTAGACTGGAAGTCGGGGTACCACCATAGCTCACCATCCTGGGTGGCTCCCAGTACTTCTCCGAGCCTGAGTCCGCCTGTCTGGGAAATGTGCACTGCAAGCAGTGCCAGTCTTAATGGCTGGAGGGTGGATTAAAATCTGGCAGTCTCAGCACTCATGCCTCAGTGTGAGCGGTTGCTGTTGGATGTGGGTTGGCCTTTACCCTTAGTGAAAGGAGATGAAATAGGGAGCCCTGGGCACTGACCAAGAAAGGGCTTTTGGGACATGATTTGGGGCTCGGGATCTTGGATGCAAGCTGGCTCATGTGTGGATCCTATCTGTATCCTCCTAATTGCTGTGCGACTTGAGACAAATCATATGACTCTCTGAGTTAGTTTTCTCGTCTGTTGGGGGAACCATAGTGTTTGTCTTCAGGAGCTGGCTGTGAGCACTCCAGCAGTGTCCACTGCTTTAATCATCCACACTGTTACATCCCTGTGGTCTCAGGGTGGTGTATCATTGCCTCAAGTGGACTTTTAAGGAGTTTAACTTTGGCCAAGTCACTTCACGGCCCATGGTTTCTCCTGACAGCCCTGCCCATGGCAGACTCTGGGGTCTGTCAGATCCGAGTGGGGCGCTGGGCAGCCTTCTTCCCTCATGTTGACACTGGCACCCCACTGGAGGCCCGGCCCTGTGGTCAATGCTGCCTTTCACGATTTTGTATGCTCCTGGAAAATAGGCCTCACCTCCTCCACCGTTAAGGGCAACACCCCTTTCCAGGAAGCCCCAGGGAAGGTAACAGGCGGCCTTTTCACCAGCTCTCAAGAGGGAAAGGCAAATGACCACAGGGCTGGCCTCAGCCTGGTCAGCATGGTCAAGGTGGTTTCAGTGGCCACCCCTCTCAGCCCCAGCCTTCCTCTCTGCAAAGGAGCAAAGCTGCCCGACTTCTCTGGACTTGGAGAGGAGGGAGAGGAGGGGGAAGAGTGCTGTACAGATGTGAAAGGATTCTTTGCTGGTTCCCTGGCAGAGATGTTTTAAAAAATCAGCTTTACAAGAAATCCTAAGGTATACACTCAGTTGTGTATGTGTGCCAGGGGGAGACAGGGCGAGGGGAAAGAGAGAGGGAGAGACAGAGATACTGAGAGAGGGAGGGAGGGAGAGAGATTGAGAGAGGGAGGAATAAGGGGGAGAGAGAAAGGAGGGGGAGAGGAAGGAGAGCACCAGTTGCTTAATTGATAGATTTCTAAGGTGCTCTGAACAAACTTTCAAGTTCAGTTTAAGAGCAAGGACCCCACAGAGTTGAGCCCAACAAGCCAGCAAATTCCAGGGCGAGGTCTGGCCTCTGGTGACGTTCCCTGCCCTGGCCTGGGAAGGACTTGGTGGAGGAAGAGTGCAGACTGGGGAGCAGGCCTGGCAGCCTTGGAGATCTATGCTGCCACTTTACCAGTGCTCGGCTTCAGTCTTCCCATCTGTTCAGGACATAGCATAATAGCGCCGGCGTCAGAAGGTGATGGAGGCGCTGACCGAGCCAGCGGGTGAAGGAAGTGTGGACCTCTGCTGTGTGGGGCGGGCCCTGATAAACTTCCAGCTGTGCTCAGCACTGTATGGGAGCCCGGGGACTTTGCAGTACAGTGAACAAAAAAATGTACCCAGGCTGAGAATAAATACATAAAAAGCCAAGGAACATAAAAATTGCCTGTTTGCGTCAGCCCCGTGCATCACTTCCTTCCAGAAGGCTCCCTGGTTGGGTTGGGAGCCCCTCCAAGGTCCCGCCCCCCCATCCTAGGCACGCAGTCTCGTGCCTCTCGGGAAGGTTCTCCCACTAGGGCAGGCCCCACATGGCTGGGGAGAGGGTGGCTCTGTCCCTGTCCGATGAGCACCTTGTGCAGGGGGGGCACAAATTTAAATTCTTTGAAATTAAGTGACCCAGACCCAAATCCGGGTGCCATTCTGGTCACATCCACTTTCTAATTTATCTTGGAGTGGGGGAAACTGAGTTGCTGGGTGCTGGGTCCTGGTCATGTGGTGGTGAATGTGTGTCACCGTCCATGGGGGCAGGAGCAACTGCCACCAGCACACTTGCTGGAGTTGGCATCCATAATCATCACATAGAACAGAGTGGACCAATCCTCTGGAAGACACTGGGGCAGGGACCAGCCCTGAGATGTTTGGAGAGCCCCACAAGTCTCGTTTTCCCTGTGCTTCACAGCAGGCGGCTGCTTGGTCTTTGTGTGAGCAGTTCGCTGTTAGGGGCCCTGTCCTCACAAAATGTGCCCTTTTCTGACGCTGGAATCTCCTGGCTGGGGAGGCTGCTCACATGGCTTCCCCCCGGCTCGCAGGACACCTGGGGGAGCTGTGGGGTTGCCTGCCATTTCCAGGACCCCAGCTCATGCTATGGAATGAGGTGCGTTGCCTACACTGCCTGCAGTGTTATTTCTCTCTCACACACTCTTTTTGGAATATTGACAAGACACGTGTGACATCATACTCAGCGTGTTAGTCTTTCATGCATGTGCGGTTCTGTGGTGGTTAAGTTCATTTGCAAGTTGGGTAGCCATCACCCTGTCTGTAGTCCAGATTTTTTTTTATCATGTCCAACAAACACTGTGTGCCCTCTAAACAGAAACTCTTCGTTTTCCCCTTTCCTATCTCTGGTAGCCGCAATTTGAGTTTCCCTGTACGAATTTATCTCATGAGACTTAGAATCCTAAGGTGTTTGGTCTTTTGTGTCTGGCTTATTTCACTTAACACAACGTATTTTGGACTTACCCGTGTCGTAGTGTGTATCAGAATTTCATTCTTTTTAATGAAGGGAGCCTGAGCAACTTAGTGAAATCCTGTCTCAAAAAAGAAAAAAAAAATTGTGTCGCCCAGGTGATACGCATCTAGGGAGAAGTTCCAGTGGACTTGGGCATTTACATAAGAGTCTTTTTCAGTCTACTTTTTAAACTGTCTTTACAGTGCTGAGATCCAAAGCAGGACCTTGTGCATGCTAGGGAAGCCCTCTGCCGCTGGGCCACATCCCCAGCCCATCACTCTGCTGTGTGACACGATGCAAATAGGTGTTGTAACCTTTCTCTTCACACTTTCTCAGAAACGTGGAGAGAGTAAAAGTGCCCAGGAATCCCTTTCCGTTTTCAGCCCCCCACTATCCCAAGCCCGCTACCAGGCACTATCGGTGCGCAGTTTTCCATGCATTTGCAGACACATGTGAATGTGTATGAAAGTCTAGTTTTCTTTTTTGCTTTTGCTTTTGTATGGGTTCCTATGTGTGTGCGTGGTGCCGGGGATGGTACTCAGGGCTTTGTGCTTGCTCACCAAGCTACATCCCTAGCTGTTTTTATTTTCATTTTTTGAGACCAGATCTTGCTAAATTGCCCAGGCCAGCCTCAAACTTGCAATCTTCCCATCTCAGCCTCCCAAGTCGTTGGCATTACAAGCATGTACCACTGTGCTTTCAGTTTTTTTCTGTTTTGTGCCATTTTCACTGTGCAATGACTGGAATCATTTTGCTGAACAGTTCAACAATCTTTCCTTGTTGGTATCGGTAGCACTAACCTATTCGTGTATTTTTATTTATTTCACAGAATGGATGTATTGCACTTATTTTTATTAAACACAGAACATTGTTTCTGGTGTGTGTTCCTCTGTGTGGACGCCATGTGTGGTGCTGGCCTTGGTCTGGAACAGTGTCGGTCCTGCCCCATCGTCTCAGGCCCCCGGACATCCGGGCTCTGTTTTCACACTCACGCAGGCTCCCCCGGCTGCCATCCAGGGGTCAACTTCCTGCCCACCTGCCTTGCTGACCTTTGTGTCTCCCTTTGCAGGCCAAGAATAAGGAGACGGGTGCCTTGGCTGCTGCCAAAGTCATCGAGACCAAGAGTGAGGAGGAGCTTGAGGACTATATTGTGGAGATTGAGATCCTGGCCACCTGTGACCACCCCTACATCGTGAAGCTCCTGGGAGCCTATTACTACGATGGGAAGCTGTGGGTAAGGGCACTGCCCCGCGTCCCTCAGCCCTCGGCCTGGTACTCTAGAGCCAGCACGGTCTTCAGCTCTTGCTTGGTGTCTCTTTGAAGGCAAGGGCTGGGGCAAGGAGCAGGTGCAGTGGGGGGCTCTGAGGCCCTTGCCCTTCCCTTGCCATGGAGTCTTCCCTTTCTGGGAATAGGGACAATGCTCCGGAGCAGGAGTAGATTCCACAACTCTAGTGTCTGCCCTGAATTTCAGTGCTGCTGCTTATAAAGCTGGGTAATCCTAGACTGTCAGTGCCTTGGCTTTCCAAGTGTAGAATGGGACTAATAATATAAAATGACCCACCTTAATCCAAATATCTGAAATCTTAATTGCTCGAAAATGTGAGCAGTACTCAAAAAACTTTCGAGTTTCAGAGTGTTTTGGATTTCTGATTCTCAGACAAGGACTATTCAGTTGGCAAAATATATGTAAATAGTTCAAAGTGTGAAATGGTCCAAATCCTTGTTGTTGTTTTTTTTTTTTTTTTTGAGACAAAGTCTTGCTATGTAACCCAGGCTGGCTTTGAACTCACTGTGTATCCCAGGCTGCCTTGAACTCATGGTGATCCTTCTGCCTCAGCCTCCCAACTGCAGGGATTATGGGCTTAGAACATATTTTTCTGGACTATTTTTACCCATAAAATTTTTAAAAAGTAAGCACTTGGGAGGCTGAGACAGGAAAATTGTCACAAGCTAGGGAGACCAGGGTCCAAATCTGAAATGGTCCAAATCTGAAATAGTCCAAAGTCTGAAGTTGAAGTACTCCTGGTCCCAAGCATTTTGGGAAAGGATCATTCAGCCTATAATACCCAGCTCACAGAAGGCTGCAGGGATAAATGAGTTGTTTTCTGACAGGTGCTGGGGTAGTGCTACCCATGTAAGAGCTGGGGAGGTGCTGGCTATTCTGTTATTTGTGGTATTAGCATCTGTTCTGCAGCTGCTACAGCACCAAAGAAGGGGACTCTTCCATAACCCCACGTTCTCTGTTCTTTTTAAGCCAGTTTTATATGTAAAATGTGTGTGTGTGTGTGTGTGTGTGTGTGTGTGTGTGGTGCTGAGGATAGGACCTAGAGCTTTGCGTGTGCTAGGCAGATGCTTTACCATCGAGCTAGACCTCCAGCCCAAATACCGTATTTATGTGCCCCCAAATCAGTACCACATTGAAGCAAAATAGTGCTCAGAGAAAGTCTCAAGTAAATTCCGGATGCAGTTGGGAGAATATCAGAATCCTGTGAAGATGTTTTGAGAAGACTGCTGAGAGGCCCATAGGGAGGTGGCTGTGTCAGCTGTCGCTGGCGCTGAGAGGGCCTGGGGTCATGTTATCACACACAGCAGCAGCGATTAGTGGGGTTCAGAGCTGTGTAGTGATCAGGAAGGGATTTTACTGTGGGCAGTGGACTCAGGGCTTCCTGATGGACTCACAGCACCCACTCTACCCTGAGCTGTACCCCTAGGCCAGGAAGGGGTATTTTAAGCATTAGATATCCTATCATGTCAGTTTATTACCTATAGAGTTTTACTGTGTTTTAGTTACATTTTAGAAAATTGTTGGAAAGCTTAAAGTCAGTATATTACCGTTTTCCCATTTAAAATAAGGGAAATAGAGTTCTGGCTTTTTTTTGCAGCAGAATGCCTCCTGTTTAGGAACAGAACTACTGTTGCTGTGTGGAGAAATCTGTTTCATTTGAGAAAAAGATTCTGGTGCTTCAGAAACCATCAGAGTGCTTATAAACCATTGCGTGTCCCACTCTCTCCACGGCTTCAGACCTGAAGTCAACAGGGGGAAGCCAGTGGCCCTGGGGGCTGGGACTTGGCCCTGTTGACTTGTGTTCATCAGTATTCCATTATTATAATGAAACTCCAGCGGCTGGACACTTTATAAAGAAGAGAGCTTGTAGTTCTGGAGGCTCCAGGCTATGGCACCAGCTCGGACTCAGCTCTGGCGAGGACCTCGTGGTGGACAACTTCCTGGAAGAGTGCATGTTGGAGGGAGAGGTCACGCTGCATGACAGAAGCTAGGGAGACCAGGGTCCGAGAATGCTTTGTTCATCCCCTCCAGGAAAGTGCCCCCAAGGTCCTGTGACCTGCCACCAGTCCTCGCCGCCTGAAGGTCCCACTGCCTCCACCATGACCCTCCGAGCATGAGGCTTCCACCATGCAGGTGCCCCCAGAGCTCTGTTCCCCAACACTTCCTGCCCCAGAATGAGGCCACCTCTTGGAGCATCTGTCTCCTTGGGGAGCTACTTAGGTGGCAGCGGCAGTTAGCCTCAGCTGTCAAAGCCCTTCTCTGTCCACTGTCTCCAGGACCTTGAGAGCAGAGCAGGGTAGTAGAGTCACCAGGTGGTCACCTTTCCCCGAGGAGGGGACAGAGGCACAGAGAGGGAGGCCCCTTGCTCAGGGTCACACTGAGGCTGGGGAAGTTAAGACTGTGTGTTTTCTCTGTCATAATTTACAGAGCTGCTTTTAAAAATGATTTTTCTTCCTTAAAGAAATTACACAGATATACATGTCTAGTCATCAGAGAAAAATGAGAATGTACAGAAGAGCAAAGAAAGAAGGTTAAAACCATCCAGGTATTTACTTTGGAGATAACCACTGATGACAGAACATATTTTTCTTTTCTTTGTTTTTTTTTTTTTTGTTTGTTTGTTTGTTTGTTTGGTTTTTTTTGAGACAAAGTCTTGCTATGTAACCCAGGCTGGCTTTGAACTCACTGTGTATCCCAGGCTGCCTTGAACTCATGGTGATCCTTCTGCCTCAGCCTCCCAACTGCAGGGATTATGGGCTTAGAACGTATTTTTCTAGACTATTTTTACCCATAAAATTTTTAAAAAGTAAGCACTTGGGAGGCTGAGACAGGAAAATCGTCACAAGGTTGAGACCAGCATGTGCTACAAAGTGAGCTTAAGGTCAGCCTGAACCATATAGTGAGACCCTGTCTCAAAAAGACAAAAAAAGAAAAAAAGATTTAAAGAAGTAAAATGACCATTCTGGTTACTTTATCCTACACCTTAGCGTTTGAAATGTATTTAGAACTTGTTTTCTCATGGTTCCGGGGCTGGAACCCAGGACCCGGTTCCCACTAGGTGAGAGTTCTTCCACTGCATGGGGCCCTCAGCCTGCTAGAACTTTTCACATCCCTAGGGAAACGCTTCTATCTTCAATTTTTATTCTTCCAGAGAACTCTATCATCTTCCTGTGTATTCTTTATTGTTGGGCATTTTGGCTTCTGATTTTGTTATTGTTGTAAACAACTCTATGATGGACATCTCTGAGTTTGTTGTTTTCTTTTCTGGGATCCACTTTATCAGCATATTTACCTGTTGTGGGGAATTGTAGTAGAGACTGAACCCAGGATCTTTGCACTGAACTCCATCCCCAGCCTTTTTTATTTTTTTAATTTTAATTGGCCTCCAACTCATGGTGATCCTCCTGCCTCAGCCTCCCAAGTGCTGGGATTACAGGTATGTGCCACCATGCCTGGCCTTTTTTATTTTTTGGTCTGGGGTGGTTATGTTCAGTTTAAATACTTAAATAGTTTTAATCTTTTTTTTCTTTTCTGTATATTTGCATTTTTCCCTGACGATAATATATGTAATATTTGTGTAGTCTCTTTAACGAAGAAAAAAAAAACATTTCAAAAAGCAGCTCTGTAAATTAGAACAGAGAAACTACATACAACAGTTAAATTGCAAAGTTGCCCAGGCTGGATTTGAACTTGTGATTCTCCTGCCTCAGCCTCCTAGAGTGCTGGAATGATAGGCATGCACACTATACTCAGCTCAGTTTTGAATGCTTTAAAATTTCTATCAACAAATTGGTCTCACACAGTCACTTTTGATGGGAACCAAAGAATTCTCCTCTTGGCCACCTACCCATCCACCCGTTTGTCTGTTCATCCTCTTGTTCATTCATGTATTTTTTGAACTGCTGATTATGCCATTAGGAAGAATCTCATGTGTCTATTCCCATGATTGATCATGGCTAGGTCCCACATTCGTTAGTGTCCCAGGTTCAAAGCTAACACCAAGAAGAGCTAGCATTTATCAAGGGCTCACTGTGTAACGATGCTTTTGCTGTGAGTTTCCCTTGCATTGTGTCATTTAATCTTCTTTCTGTGAGGTCCTTGCTCTGTCCTTGTCTTCCAGAGGCAAATGAGAAACAAAGAAGCTAAGTATGTTGCCTTCAGGCCACACAGCTAGGAAGTGGCAGAGCTGGAAAACCAGATAGAGAAAAAGAATAAATCTTTAATTGGCTTGTGACTGTCCTGTGGTGTTTAAATAGATACAGCAGAATTTTCTGTTCCCAGATTGTCACTTTGGGCTGGTCCTTTCCCATCCAAGGCTATTGCTGTGGCCACAATCATTTCTTCCCCTCCTCTTTTGGAGCTGCTCCTGCAGCCTCCGTTTGTTCTGTAGACTTTGAAAGGTACTGTGTCCTCATTTTTTGGGATTCACATTCCTGATCAAGGTGGTGCCGACAGCCAGTGGCCGAAGCAGGGTGCCAGGCAGAAGGACGGCACAGGCACAGTGTGGAGGCTGAAGAGTAGCACGTTCAGGTGGTTGCTAGTCTCAGACGAGAGCAGCGCCTGTGAGAGACGCGGGTGGTAAAATAATTATAGAAGGCCTGAATGCTAGGGCCAGGGAGATAACTCAGCGGCATAAATGCCTACTTGACAAGTGCAAGGTCTTGAGTTCAATTCCTGGTACAAAAAAAAAAAAAAAAAAGGGAAAGGAAGGCCTGAATGCCAAGGTCAGAAATTTGTCCTTGACTTCTCAAATTAGTGACTGCTGGAGCAGCATGAGCATTGCCCAGGACTTTACTAGTCACACACACAGACTTCAGGCTTTACCTTGACCAGAAATTTGGGAATGGGGCCCAGCAATCTGCATTTCATGGAGCCTTCCAAGTGACTTTGATATTTGCCTAAGTTTGAGAACCATTATTTTAGGTTACAGGGAAGACCCACATGTTTTGTGTGCTAGAAAGAACTCACATTTGAGGGCCAAGAGTTAAGGCATTGAGCCTGACCAGGAAGTGGTCAGAAGAGGTTTTTCCAGAAGCCCAAGGATATGAATTGGAACATCATCTGGTCAGGAAAGGCTTCAGAGGAAAGGACATTTGAACTGGGTCTTGAAGGATGTATAGGAGTCCTTTAGAAAGATGAAAGAAAGAAAGACAGTCTAATGAGAGGGCCAAGTGTGCACAAGTATGGAAGGGAGAAGTCACGTGGTTCTGAGAGTTAAGGGTATGCCAGCTCTTTGGTGTGTTGGGTCTCAAGCCTATCCTGTGGCCAGCCCAGGTCATTGGTGCCTTCCCAATAGTCAACTTGTCCATGTGAGAGCCTTTGAAAAAACTAGCCCTGGGAAGCCGGGTGTGGTGGTGCACGCCTGTGATCTCAGCACTCAGGAGGTTGAGACAGGAGGACTGCTGTGAGTTCAAGGCCAGCCTGAACTACATAGCAAAACCCTGTCTGCAAAAGACAAAAACAAAAACATAACCCCCCAAAACCAGCCCTGGCCCCAGGGTCTGCTCTCAGGGACTTTGGGGTGAGAAACTGGCTGGTGGCCAGGTGTCGCAGCCCCCTTGTGTCTCGGTGGCAACCAGAGACAAGACTTTACCCCATGCAGGGCAGAATTCCTTCACCAAACCACCGCCCACACAGGCTGACGAGGTGAGCTCATTTTCTTCCAGAATTTGTAATCTTAGTAGAATTCTGTTAGTGGTTTTTTACTTGCACTTCTGTTTTTTTTTTTTTTTTTTTTTTTTTTGGTGGGGGGGCACCGGGGATCGAACTCACAACCTCACACCTCCCAGACAGATGCTTAAGCCACTGAGCCAAACTCCCGGCCCTAGTTTTTTGAGGCGGGGTCGTAATATGTAGCTCAGACTGGCCTTGCGCTTGCATTGTAGCCCAAGCTGGCCTCGAACTCGCAACGCTCCTCCTACGTCAGCCTCCCGAGTGCTGGGATTAAAGGCGTGTGTCACCATGTCCGGCTCTTCTGCTTCTGTTTTTGAGTATAAAATGGTTCAAGTGGATGGTAACAGAGCCACTCAGATGCTCCAGACTGGCAGTGTCTGTGACACACACAATGTGAGCCCCCTATGTAAGTTTTCGGTAGCCACATTCAAAAGGGCAAAAAGAAATGGATGAATCTGATTTAAGTAATTATTTAATCTGGTGTATCAATCATACAACATTTCTTTTTTTTTTTTTGCGGCACCGGGGATTGAACTCACAACCATGCGCCTGTCAGACAGGCGCTTAAGTCACTGAGCCAAACTCCCAGCCCTGGTTTTTTGAGGCAGGGTTGCACTGTGTAGCTCAGGCTGGACTTGTGCTCGCATTGTAGCCCAAGCTGGCCTCGAACTCACAGTGCTTCTCCTACCTCAACCTCCCGAGTGCTGGGATTAAAGGCGTGCACCACCACGCCTGGCTCATACAACATTTCTGACATGCAGTCAGTATTAAAATTACTAGTAAAAGAGCTGGGCATGGTGCCCCACACATCTGTAATCCCAGCACTTGGGAAGCTGAGGCAGGAGGATTGCTGCAAGTTTGAGGCCACTCTGGGCTACGTAGTGAGTACAAGGCCAGTCTGAACTACACAGCAAAACTCTATCTCAGGAAACAAAGCAAATCGTTAGTAAGGTATTTTACTTTTTAAAAACTCTTAAGTCTTCAAATCCAGTATGTGTTTTACAATTTCAGCATATCTCAATTTAAAATGATTAGTTTTCATCAGAGATCCTGGATCTGTATCTAGATGTCATAAAGTTTACAGTTGAAAAAAGCCGATTCACATCCTCAAGTGGTTCCAATATTCTGAAACTTCTCCCAGTAACCCAATCGAGTGTCCGTTTTAACCTAAAGTGATTAGATGTGAATAAAATAAGGAAGTTCCTTCCCCGTGAGCCACATATGGGAGCTCTGGGGCCAGGCGAGGTCAGTGTGTCCTCCCTGGCAGCAGGGCTCTGACCGCGCCTAGCCCCCCACTGACCGAACTCAGGAAACCCCAGCCTGGCCTCCCTCTGCCCTGTCACTGCCCCTTGCACCAGATCTCAGTCCCCGGGGGAAGTCTCTCAAGGGTGGGGTCTGTTCTGCACATTCACTGCGTGAGCAAGAGAGAGGCGTGCTCGCAGATGCGCACAGCTGGCTCCCTGGGAAGAAAAGCCCTGGTGTGCAGCGCCTGCCCATTTCTGTAGTGTAAATACTCCCACTGCAGTCGATTATTAAGCTGCCAGTGTGATCATACTGACACAGGTGAGAAGGTCCCTGGCCTCTCTGGGCTCAAAGTCTAATGAAGGAAACAAACATCTTGCCAGCAAAGAAAGAAACGAGTGAGCTGGGCTTGGTGGTGCGTGGCTGTAATCCTAGCTACTTTGGAGGCTGAGACAGGAGGATTGCAAATGAAAGGTTGGACTAAGCAGCTTTCAGGAAGTTGTCTCAAAATAAAATAAACAGGGCATGGATGTAGCTCAGCAGTAGAGCACACCTGGGTTCAATTCCCTGGTGCTGTGTTGGAGACGGGAGTAAGTGGCAAGTCGTTAAGTGGGCCGAAGAAAAAAACCAACGGGGAAAACAGCGGAGTTTCCTGGGCAGGGGCAGGATGGACAGAGGAACAGCTCTCTTATGATGCTGAGCTCCAGAGAGTTGCGTAGTGTTGGGTTGAGTGAGGGTAGGAAGTGCAGAGGCCCTCAGCTTGTAGAGGACCAGATGGGAGTTGTTAGGGCCACAGTGGCAGAGAGGGATGTGAATGAGACCACACTGCCCATGCCCTGAGCACCTGTGATTTGCCAGGCTCTGCTGGGGCTGGGACTTAGCAGGTAGAGGTGAGGACCTGGTCCCCAGGGAGCTCCCAGTCTGGCAGGGAGATGGTTAATAAGCACGCAGACACAGACACAACTGTGATAAGGACCAAGGTGACATGGATGTGGAATTAGGGGTACAGTCCAGGGACAGGGTGAGCCACCTTCCTGTGTGCTCAGGAGGTCTCTGGGAGGCTGCTGGCAGAGGGAGGATGAGGGAAACAGTACAAAGGCCCTGTGCATCCAGTGTTGAGAACCAGGTGACCAGGTAGGGTGGTGGGGGTAGGAGGGGAAGTTGTCACCTTATCACCAGTGTTAGGAAACCCCCAGGGAATTTCAGCAGGGTGAACTGGCCTTTCCCCCCTTGTTACAGTTTATACATTGTGTCAACTTGAGAAGTCTAGAAGCTTAATGAAGTAACTCAGCAGCCCTACATCCTGTTGTGTAGAGCACAAGCAGTTTACCTGTTCCTTGTGTCAATTTGAGAAGGTCAGAGGTTTAACTGAGAGACTCAGCAGGGAGCCAGGGTTCTTACTTTGTAAATATCCTCATCCTGTGCAAAGGGAGGTAAGGATGTTTGTGAATGCTACACCACCCTGGGGGGCGGGGGTGTCCTGTGTACAATATAAGGGAGGAGAAGAGGCTTGCTCTTGCCCCTTTTACTCTGGCTGCTTTTGCTGGGCTGCTGCCTTGAAGTGTTGCCCCAGTGCCGTGCCCCAGCTACATCCATGCCCTGTTTATTTTATTTTGAGACAACCATCTGAAAGCTGCTTAGTCCAACCTTTCATTTGCAATCCTCCTGTCTCAGCCTCCAAAGTAGCTGGGATTACAGCCATGCACCACCAAGCCTGGCTTACTCGTTTCTTTCTTTGCTGATTATGGACTGAAACCTCCAAAAACTGTAAGATAAATAAACTTTTCCTTCCCTAATTTTGGGTGTTAGGTGTTTTGTCTCAGCAACGAGGGAGAAGTAACTAAGACACCCCTCTATTAGTTTGTTCAGTCTCTGACTCCGCTGTCCTCTTTCCTGCCCTGGGGTGGAGGAGCTGGTTTCAGTTCTGGTTCTTGCTGCCAAGTGGGATTTTAGCTAATCTCTGAGTCTGTTTCTCCATCTCTGAAATGGGGAGGGTGATAAAACCTAGTCCGAGGCACTTGGCTGTAAGGATTAAGGTGTGTAGGTTAGATAAAGGCAGAGTGGCGGCCGAGTGGTTGCTGAGTAAATGCCATCGTCTTTCTCTCCCCTCTTCCCCTAGATCTTTACATTCCCGCTTCTCCCTCTGACCCCTCAGTTTCCTGTGGCCCCTGCACTTCTGCTTTTGACTTAGTGAGAGTTGGAGATCATGTCACCCCTGAATAGTTTAAGAAAGGGGATCTTAGTGTGGGTGGGGCAACCTAGGGGACAGAGCAGCCCTTGGAGACCCAGCCCGGGTCAAGGCCAGAAGTTCCCCTGACCCGCTTGTTTCCCCTGGCTGCAAGTTTGCCATGAGTTTATCTGCTGAGTAGTCTCCCTGCCGGCCTCCAGAGGAACGGCCTGGAAGGCCGCCTCGGCCTTGGAGTCCCCCTGGGTTACCCCTGATACAAACTCACGCCCCTCACCAGTGGACACCGCAAGCTCGGCAGGCCACGCTGTGGCTCAGAGGCAGCGCGCTCACCTCGCATGTGCTGGGCCCTGGGTTCTAGCCCAGCCCCACAGAAACAGAACCCAAAAGCGATGAGCTTTGCAAGAGCCTCTAGTAAGGCTGCTTCTCCCAACCTCTTTCCTCCTATGTCCTTAATAACTTTTTAAGGATGACTCACATTTTAGTAATTCCATCATTTATTTAAAAAGAAACCACACCGAAGGAGAAGGGAGTGGGGGAGATATAAGGGAGTCAGGGGTAAAAAGGTCTAAGATGATCAAAGTGTGTTATACACGCCTGTACCGATTTTCCAACATGAGTGTCACTCGTCTGTATTGCAAATACACACATAATAATAGGAGGTAAGCTGGGCGTGGTGGCGCACACCTTTAATCCCAGCACTCGGGAGGCTGAGGTAGGAGGACCATTGTGAGTTTGAGGCCGGCTTGGGCTACAACGCGAGCGCAAGGCCAGCCTGAGCTACATAGTGCGACCCTGCCTCAAAAAACCAGGGCCGGGAGTTTGGCTCAGTGACTTAAGCACCTGTCTGGCAGGCGTGAAGCTGTGAGTTCGATCCCTAGTGCTGCAAAAAAAAAAAAAGCAAAAATTTTAAAAGAAGCCTTCATATCACTGCCCTATGTGGAAAAGTAGGACCTACTTGGCCATAAACAGAATTAAAGGAAAAGAAAGGAATTCACTTGAATTCTAGCTGGAGCCCTTTGTCCACCCAGGCCCTGGCCTCTGTCGCTGCCCTCTGGAGTTTCCTTGAGCTTGAGGACAGTAGCATGACTGGCCGTGGAAGGGCAGTCAAGATCCCAGGGAAGCCTGCTTTTGCCCCTGCGCATGGTGTGATGTCCCCAAACATAGGTCCTTATGTCACATGGGGCCCCCACCTGTGGATGCTGTGGTGGTGGCACACGGGGCCAGACCAGCGTGACAGAGTCAGCAGGGTCACCGGGCAGCAGTGGCTCTCTTGGGGATGAGGTGGCGAGGATCAGGGTGACATAGTCCCCAGGGAACCTGCTAGGGACCCTCTCCCAAAGCTCACGTCTCATCACTCACCATCTCACCAGGGCTTCCCAGACCTTTGAGCTGTAGAATCCTTTTCTGTTGAAATTGCCACAGAAGTTGTCCTATGGGCAACAGTGACAATGGCACTGGTGGGATGTCAGGGTGACAGGCTTCTGTGGAGGGGCCCAGAGCGGCTCCTGAGCCTTTGCGCCAGGGTTTCTCAGTCTGGGCCTGAGGCAGGGCAGCTCTGCACCGTGGGGCTGGGCTGCGCCTGGTACGATGTTCAGTGCATCTCCACAAGCGTCAGTCCGATGTGCCTGGTGCTTGTAGAAGTTTGTGGCTAGTGTTTTATCTGAAGATTTCACATAATGTCCTGACCTTTAACTTCGCTTGGACAATGTGGAGGGTTTGCGTGGTGGTGGTTACCCGGGGCTGGCCGAGCTTGCCCTTCAAGGGAGTTGCTGTCTTCAGTTAGCTGCAGGCCTCTTCATGCCCTAAGGTGTCCTGGTACTGAGGCTGAGCCCTGTTGGTCCTTAGTGTGGGTTTTGCACTGCTTTTCTTTTAGTAGAATTGAGAGGAAACAAACTAATTCGCTTCCCAGCTGTCTGTCAAAACCAAGGAACCTAAAGATAACTAAGAGGTCAGTGTTTCCAGAAAAGTGTGCGAGAGTAGTATTTTGTTGTTTTGAGGCAGGGTCTTGCTGTGTGGCTCAGGCTGCCCTTGAGCTTGAAGTGATCCTCCTGCCTCAGCCTCCTGTGTGCTGGGATTACAGGCATGTGCTGCTTGCCCCCCCCAGCAAGAGTACTTTTTTTTATTGTATGCAATCTGCTGTTCTCATGTTAGCTACCCAGACCTATGGGCATTTAAGCCAGGAATCTTGGCTAGGAAGTCCAAAATGAGGCTTCTCGGGGTCTGTGATCTTCCTAAATGAATGCGTGTTTGTGTGTGTGCAGGAGGCAGCAATGGGGGAGTGAGAGGTGAGCACCCCAAAATGGTGCCAGTCTTTGCTTTGAGAAGTGTCAGGGTTTCTGTCTGGAGCCTGCTGGCTCAGGCCCCTCCCTGCCTGCCGCGTCCTGACTGGTACCTGGGAAAACCCTCCCCTCCGCCAGCTTCCGTTTCTCATCCGCGCCGTGGGCAGCTTCACAGCGGGACTGTGGGAAGCAGTGAACAAGTGGTAGTCATTAAAAAGAAAAGAGTTGGTACCCGGCTGGGCACACAGAGAGCTTCAGGAAGTGTGGCCACCACCTTCCTTGTGCCCTCCTCTGTCTGTCCCCCGCAGTCCCAGTGGTCCCAGCACAGGGTCCGTGCGAAGTCTGTCCGCAATGAGCAAGCGTCGGGGAGACGGGGGAGGCAGGCTGTGAGTGCCTGCGCTGGGCCAGGACAATCCCGAGGACTTCCTGTGAGGCTGTGGGCTGGTGACCGTGGGCCTCTCGGAGGGTGGCTCGTCTCAAAGAGGATGTTGTGTGAAAGGGAAGTGCAGTTCCCAGGGTCACAAGCAGGGTGTGGGCAGAAGGGGCCTGCTGGCCACACCTCACCAGGCAGGGTTGTCATCTTGGTCTCGGAGGCTGTCTTTGGTCACCCACAAAGCTTATTTATCTGGCCTTGAAAAAGCCACAACTACAAAGAAAATGCAATAGTAGAAGTAGCTGTTGGTGTTGCTTGCCTCCAAAACTCTGTGTAGTCTCTCAGTAGACCAGAAGTGGAATCATCCTTGGTGTCCATGAACAGATGAATGGATAAAGAAAATGTGCATATACACGGTGGAATACTATTCACCCATAAAGAATGAAATGCTGTCATCTGTAGCAACGTGGATTAGATTAGATTAAGTGGAACAAGGCAGGCACAGAAAGACAAATATCACGTGTCCTCACTTATATGTAGAATACACTTCTCATAGAAGTGAGACTAGAATAGTGGTCACCAGAGGCTGGGGAGGTGGGGTAGAGCGATGGTTAGTAGATACACGGGTACAGTTGGATGGGCGGAAGAGCAGTAGGGTAACCTGTTGACAGCAATTAATTGTATATTTCAAAATAACTAGTGGAGAGGTTTTGAATGTTCCCAACGCAGAGAAACAGTGTCTGAGGTGATGGACAGGCTGATTATCCTATCACATCATTACAGTTGTGTGCATGAATCGAAATGTCACACTGTACCCCCCAAATATGTGCAAGTTAGTTTTGTGTCTGTCAGTTCTTAAAAAGAGTGAAAGCTGGTTGTGGTGGTATGTACCAGTAATCCCAGCTACTCAGGAGGCTGAGGCAGGAGCTTTGCAAGTTTGAGGCAGCGTGGGCAACTTAGTGAGACCCTGTCTCAATAAATGAAAAGGGCTGGCTGGGGATATAGCTCGGTGGTAGAGCACTTGTATAGCATGTGTGAGGCCCAGTACTGAGAGAAGTAAACAGCGGCTTGTTACGTAAGGGGTCCTGGGCAGGCGTAAGGAGCCCTGAGTGCTGCCTGGGTCTGGGCGCCGCCCACCGTGTGCCTGAGTGAGCACTTTCCCTTCCCTGGGCTTCTGTTTCCTAATCCGTCGTCCAGGGATCCAGTGCCGTGGAAGGAAGGACCCCAGGGTGGGCTCTCTGCACAGTCTCCTGGCCGCTGCCCTGTTAGTGTCAGGAGCCAGGCCCCTCCGCGTGATCTCCTGGGGCCTGATCCTAAGGCTCCCTGACATGCACCAGCCCCTGCTGTTTGTCTGCATTGGGCCTGGGGGGGTCACCCCATTGCCCATTGGTGCTGGGAGACACACACACACACACACACACACACACACACTGTACTGTGAGGCACTGTGAAGTCTGTGCAGCCTCCTCCATCCCTTGAGGTAGGTGTGTTATGACCTCATTGCTACCCACCTTTTATATATGGGGCACCCCAGGCTTAGCGAGGTGCTCTATGGCTTGGATGTGTTTTGTCCCTTAAGTGTCCATGTGCCAGAGGCTTAGACCCCAGTGCGATAGTATGAAAGGTGGTGAAACCTTTACGAGGTGGAGCCTAGCGGGAGGTGTGTAGGTCCCAGGTTTATCACCCTCAGAAGAGACTAATGCTGGGCTCTTGGAATGGGTTAGTTCCCACAAGAGTGGGTTGTTCAAAAAAGAGCCAGTCTGGCTTCTTTCCTGGCCTCGGAACGAGTGTGAACCTTTATAAATCAGCACTTTTTGGGTGAGAACCCCAATGTCTGATGTGGCCCAGAGGACTTTGAGCTCCAGCCACACAGGTCACCTTCCCAGGGTGGCATCTGTGAGCTGGGCCAAGTGTGGCTGCTCCCGGAGATGGGCACGTGCCCTCTGGTCTGCCCCACCCTGGCCTGGCTTCTGTCCAGCCCCTGACAGCAGCAGGTATTTAATTCCAGTCCTGGGTAGGACGTGCTGACACAGGGTGGTACCCAGGCCCTGGGGCACCATGACCCATGGCTTCTGTTTTCCTTGTATTTCTTAGGCTGCTCTTCCTTCTTGGCCACTCCCTCTGACCTCTCAGGAGGCCTCAGGCTGGGCCCTCCCAAGGGAGCCTTTTTCAGCCCTTGCAGGCTGCTCCCTGTCCCGATGACACATTGCTACCTCAGGCATTGCACGGCCACAATGTTCTTCAAGCATGTGGGACACGCATCGCTGACTCACTCATTCACTGACGAATGTTCACTGAGAACCTGCTGTGCACCAGGTAGTTTTAGGCACTGACACCAAGGTCTGGCTCCCAGACTTTACTTTCTAAGGGGTCTGGGGAGACAACAGCAAAACTAGCACAGGTGCTGCCAACAGATGGAGGCTGGAGGCGCGTGTCCGCCAGCATTGCTGTCACCAGCCTCAGAAGCCTCGGACTTGTCCAAGGCGCCCTGGTTCCTTCGCCTCCAAGGGCCCTGGTACTGGAGGCTTGTCCCTGGGCGGGAGCTGGTCATTGCGTGTCCCTCATGGAGATGGACGTGGCTCTGTGTGATGAGTGGTCATGGTGCACTCCCTGGAAGATAGGTACCCAGCTCTGGACGTCCCCTGTGCCATCCCATGTGACGGTGACGGAGGAGGACTGCTTATACAGGAGTGCCCTGAAGCTTGGGTCTCTGACGTTACTTGTTCTGAGGTTGTTCCCGTCGTGCGTGTCAGACCAGAGTGGAGCCCAGGTGTGGCGGGTGCCACGGTTGAGAGCCTGTACCCTCCTTAGCGTTCTCCCTGGTGCTTTGGCTCCGCAAAGTGGCTGGGAATGAGCCAGACAAGGGTAGGGGTTGCTTGTGGGGCTGTAGCAAGACATGAATACCTGCCTGAACCTCAGGGCAGGAGTGCAGGGCTCTGGCTGCACTGCCTGCCGCCCCACATTGCTGCTTCCTCTCCCTTGGTTCCAATCCTGCCTGTCCCCGGAGCACTGGCATTAATATTGTGAAACTTTCAATACATTTTAGTTGAAAATGCCATCTCGTACCAGGCAGCCCTTCCAGCAGCTGGGCTGTATTTCCCTTTGACCCAGCGTGTCCTTAGTCTCAGGTGTGTGTGAGGCCCTCTGCAGACCCCTCCGTGGGGGCTGCATTCCCCAGGGCAGGCCCGAGGCCTCGTCCTGTCCTGCTCTGTGTCTGGCACTGTGCATGGCAGAGCAGGCTCTCGGAACGGTGGCAGCCAGATGCTCAGATGGCCAAACCATCGGTGCACTCCTGGGCTCGCCCTTGTCCTTGCGCTAGAGCTGAACTGCAGTTTGCGTCTGACCCCAACCCTGATCCTGGCATTTCCTGGACCTTGCCAGGGATTCAAGCTCCAGGGACTTTGCCCTTGAAGGGTGCACTCCTGACCTCTGGGCTAGACAGGCCCAGAAGGAGTTGGGCCCCTCTGGAATTTGAGTACCTTGTTTCCATACCAGAGATCCCTTGGGACTTGGGCAAGCACCTTTGGGGTGAAGCCTCCTCGAAATCCCCACCCCAGGGACAGGAGTGCTGGACAGACTGCCCAGCTCACAGGAATGCCCTCCCTCTTTCCTGACTGAGCCATTGATACACACCCCCGGCAGTGACTTGGAACCCCAAGACCACCCCCTCACCCCCTGCCCAGGGTCCTGCCTTCTGCGCCTGCCCTGTCCATGCAGGCTCCTTCCCCAGGCTCTGGGTGACCGAGGTGGGTGGGGCCAGTGATGCCAGCCAAGGCCACGTTCCGGGAGGCCCTGTGGGTGTGGACTGCCTGCTCAATGGCTGCATTGTCTGGCAGGGCCTCCGAGGTGGGGAGCTTCTTTCTGCAGCTCCACCTACAGGGACAGGCAGCTGACAAACTGGGACAGTTTTGTGTTAACTGTTGT
>RJWM01031783.1:0-22079 GCA_004363535.1 Dasyprocta punctata | reverse complement strand
AGGAAGCAGTGCCCACCATTCAGTGGAGAGAATGGAGGAGATAGTCCAATCTGTGAGCATTTCTTGTATGAATTCACTAAGTGAGCCCCTACTGAAAGTGGGCCTTTGGGGGTTACTAAGTAGATGCCACTCTCAGGAGCAGGCCTGTTAGTTGCCTCACTAATTAGACTGTGATTCCCTTGAGGGTAATGGCTTGACTATTTCTCACATAACAACTAAATGAATGCTTAGCATTTAACGGGCACTCAATTAATAGGTGCTGATTAGCTAAGAGAGTGGTTCTTTCTCCTGAGAGTTACCTCTTAGAGTTCTCACCTATTAAAAATGCAGGCAATATCTTCCCTAGGAAAATTTCTCCAACTAAATAATGATTTTGCTGCAACTCTACTTATTCAAAGTGAATGAATGTGAATTTTTATGTGCATGTTTGTAACTAACGACCAGTCACTACACTCAAATCTGGAGTAAGTAGGGTGGAAGGAGCATAGATGGAGAGTCTGATCTTGAACCAGGTTCCTCTACTTATAAAGTATAGAAACTAGGGTAAGATAATGCACATGATTCAATCTGATTCCTTATCCCTGTGTGACTATGAAACAAAGTCATGTATGAAGCACGTGGCATAGTAATCAGTGCTTGGTATCCAGGATGTCTCCTGCCCTTGGGTCTTGCTTAGTCTTTATGATGTACTTATCCTGTGATTAATATATAAGCCCATTTGAGTGTTATATTTCTGCTTTTGTAAGACAGAAATAATTAACTTTCATGTTTACTTCATGTAGCTAAAGCCAGACCCAAAATCATGCAGGTGAAACTTGAGATTTGTAAAGGTAATTAATCATAGATAGTGGAGGAGGTAAAGACAGGGCCACCATGTAGAGTTGTACATTCTGTGCACTGCACAATGGCCCTGGTCAAAGGAAGAATTAGACATGAAACATGAAAGGCTGCATCGTCCTACTGGGATTCAATTTTCTAATTTGTCCACTGAAGAGAGTTCCTGTCTCTGATATGCACAGAGGGGCTTTATGTGTATGGATTAAATGGTGGACTCTAGAACTATAGTCATCCAGTGTAAGTCCTGACACTAGCTTTAGGGACATAGCCCCTTCTTTGCCTCTATTTTTAGTCTGCAAAATAAATGGTTTTTCTAGTGCTCATAGGCTGTAATGATTACATAAGTACACATGTACAGCACTTAGGATAGTGCCTGTTATATTGTAAGCATTCAGTAAATGCTCATGGTTCACTATTATGATTTTTATTCCTCTAAATGTGAGTTGCATTATAAGCCAAATGAAGACATTTGCCAACTGTGGGGAAACATACACAGTATTAATAATTTAAAGTGGAATTTAGGTCTATTCAAAACCAATTTATGTGTGCACACAATTCTGAATGAGGCTAATTACCAATATATAAGTCTGTTTTTTAAATTTTTGATGAATATAATGGAAAAATTGGTGAACGTGTTTAAAAAGACTACTGAAACACACAGGTCATAAAAAACCCAGCTCTTATGATTTGAAATAGCTGTCAGAAGCCATTCTGTTGGGCAGGAAATTGTTTTGTTCAACTGCATGAGTGTAGGCCAATCCAGACATTTCAAGCATGTGGCCTAAAATTTTGTCAGTAGGTCATGATAACTCTTAGGATAACTTATGATGGTTTATCAACTCACTGGTGACCCTTGTTGGCTTCTGAACTTTTCAAGGGCAACAACTATATTCATCATCTTGGTGTGCACTACTCTGACATATTATATGCAAAAGTTACTGGCTGAAATAATCCAAATCTCTGCTAAGTGAACTTCAAAGACACATCCCATTAGAACACACTGCAGTGATACAACCCAGAGATGACAAGGACATGGATAATGTTATAAAACAATGGTGTCTTAAGCAAGGGTCTAACCATATCCAGTCCCCTCTAAGGGAGTCATCAACGATGATTTGTTATTATTAATAAGGGCCATGGAGCCATTTTCTGACTTTTTCCATCAGTTAGCAGTGGGGGGTGGGGAAGGAGGGGTGAGGTCAGAGAGGGAGGGGCTCTCTGAACTTCTTCCAGGAAGAAAAGAACCATTTGTTTTATGATTCTGGGACAGCTTTCAAAAAGACAGTCACATCCTTTCAGATTTGATTAATTTGGTCAGCCAACTAAATTAAGATGTCCTTGATAAGAAAAGGATGAAGTGATGTATATAGTGAGAATTCTGAGATTTCCAAAATCCTCAATTTCAACCACAATTTATCAGAGATTAAAAAAAACTGCTTTCAGGGGCTAATTAACCCACAAAGTGTTGTGAATAGAATGGCTATCTTTGGCTATGTTAGCCATTTTCTATCTCCATCTTCTATATTATAAATGAATTTTTGGTGTAAATAAATCACATTTTATGAGTAAAAATAGAAAAAAGTAAGATTACCATATTTATGCCTTATTTTTTTGCCCTTCTCTCAATACCTCCTGTCACTGAAACTTTTCTCATTCTTTTGTTTCTTCAGCTTGGGAATGGATAGGTCCAGGGTACTGCTTCACTTTCTCCATTCAAACCCAGTGGCCTGTGATGCTGGAAGATTCTTTTCTGAGAACTTCTCTTCACATTAATATGGATTTACGATGTTGATGAGGGAAGCTCTGTATTTCTAACCACATCTAGTCTTAAACCAAAATCCTGTACCTCTTTGGTCATAATGTAGGTACAGCAAATACTTGATTAGGCTTTAAATGAATCTATACAGTAACATTAATATTAAAAACAACCTTTTCTGGGCTGGGGATGTAGCTCAGTGGCACAGCGCCTGCCTGGCAAGTACAAGGCCTCGAGTTCAATTCCTAGTACTGAAAAAAACAAAATCAAAATCAAAAACAAAAACAAACAAACAAAAACAAACAAAAAAAACACCCAACTTTTTCCTTCTAATTAAATTTATCTGTGGAGTTGTTTGCATCCCCCAGTGGGTCAATGTCTGTTTGGGTTGACTTGAGAAGCAGAAGACTGCTAACTATAAGGCAGAATATCTTGAAGACTGAATGATTTGCCAACTGAAGCAGAGACAGGCCTTACAGGAAAAACAAGGAAGCTCCCAAAGGGACAATCAGATAAAAGTTAGTTACTCAGCCAAATTGTCACCATGTCCTGCTACCTGCCCTGCTAACCTAAAACACACATCCGCACGCAGAGCTCCACGCCTTGGTTGTTTCTCAATAAATCTAGGAGTTTGAGTCAGTTTAGGGCTCCGTTGCAGTGGGGTCCCTTGACCCTCCTCAAAGAAATTCTCTGTCTCTCATGTTGTCATTCATCTCTCTATCAGGGTTTGCTGACCCAGACCCAGAATTTATTTTATTTTACTTTATTTTATTTTATTTGTACCAGGAATTGAACTCAGGACCTCATGATTGCCAGGTAGGCCCTGTGCTGCTGAGCTATATCCCTGCCCCAGATCTGTCTTTCTCAACATCAATTTCTAGACACTACCAAGAGTCATCACTTAAATCCCCAATATAAGCCAACATTTTACATATATGTAAATATTACATCGCATTATAGCTGATTCCCAAATCCCCATAACCAATCTGCCTAAATAAAGGTAACAGTTTGACTCAGGATTTATAAGCAAAAAAGTAAAATAAAGATACTGGTTTTACTTTATTAAGGGTAGAGACTATTTGATTCATCTTTGTATTCCAAAGAATAGCAGTGTTTCTGATATGAGCTAGGAATTAAATAGATATTGATTTAGTGGATAAACATAAACACCATTAAACTAAAAATTAGATGTCTTGCTTCATAATTCATTATATAAAACATTTTAATTGTTCTTGTTTAATGAACCTCTGTACATGTTTTTCATCTCAACCTTATGTTGATTTATCAAGTCATGTCTTTTAATTTTATGTTAATATTTAGTGTTCCCTCATCTCTTCCACTGATTGTCATTTTTCCCCTTGTTTTATTAAAGTTGGGCAATTTGGTTGAAAAGAACAGTGATCTCTGACAAACTCACAAGTGAAATGGCCTTATTTAAAGACCATTGATTTGTGCAAATTCAGAAATGCTGGGCTGTTGCTTTCAGAAAGGCCAGGAATTGTTTTTGATCTTCACTTGCCTGCTCTGCCATTACCACAACTTGCTATCTAGAAAGACTGTCATCTTTATAACTACGTTTCCTTCAAGCTCTGCTTTCTGCAATCTGGGCCTTAGGATAATCTGGCTTTTCACATAGTTTCCACTTTCACACAGTAATTTTACTCAAATGTGAGTTTACCATACTCTTCTCACCTCTACTCTCACACATGGTCATCTTTCAGCTCCTGCTCCCTCCGTGATTCTGTGAATTCCTCAAATTCCTAAACCAAAGTACTAACCCTTGTCAAAGTCATATCTGCACTGGTTGGCTGTTGGGAGGTGTTGGGGGTGTAGTTCACATCACTGCCATTTGCCAGGAGCTACCAAATGAACTAGGCAGGCTGACATAGCCAAAGACTATAGGCAGGTAGCTACAGGATTAACATTTTCAACAGGATTGGCAGAATTAGTCACTTCTTTGTATTGCTTACAATGGTTCCATTTTTTGTTTGTTAGCTTAGTATACTGGGAAATTGCCTAAGATCACTTCTTTTTGCCCAAAGTTTACAACAGTTCTAATCTTTTCTGTTATACAAAGCTGAAAACCATGACTGGAACATTAGATGTTCTGTATTTACTCATCCTTTGAGGTCACTGTAAAATATACTTTAATACTTTTGTTTGCTGAAATTTATGAAAGTCTAGCAAAGAACAAAGAAAAGTTGAATTGCAAGTTCCTCACTTAATCTGAACAAAGCCTTGCGATTCTGGTTGCAATTAAGTCACATATTTTGAAATCAGAAAAATTGGTTTATACTAGTAATAAAAATGTGTGATAAAGCTTTACTCTGAAATTTAAAATCTTGGGTTCCATTGGTCTGAATTGTCATTTAGAAACCATTCACCAAACACATACTGTGTTAATCTATTTAATGAAAGTAGACCCATTATATAAAATGAATAAAATGTTAAAACCATGATGAGTTGCATGGAACAATACAGACTTTATTTAGTGTGTGTGTGTGTGTGTGTGTGTGTGAATTCATTTACTGTGAGAATAATACTCTGAACATACTCTTCCATCAACTCCTTAACGCTAATACTCAAAAACATCCGCATGGGCAGCCTGTTATATCTGTTCCCTTATTATAAAGCTGACTTTTTCCCCTGATGAAGGTGCGTTGGCACTCCCAGGATAATGTTAGGGAAGGAGTTCTGGAAGCTAGTGCTGTGCTTACATAGGAAATCTCTTCTTATATCTGACCCACCAGAAGGCTGCAGTTAAAGAATGTCTGCATAGTCTGAAATCTCATCACAGGTGACATCGTCACAACTCCCAGTTACTGTTGTTTTCTGAAACGGCAGAGCTGTGGAGTGAAATCCTGGCTGGCATAATAACTGCAGAAAATGCCATGAGAAGCACATGTCTCCAAGCTTGTGTCTCATCAAGGGCTTAAAAAGGCACAGTAAACATGGAACATTCAATCAACTCAGAAAAGTGTCAGCTCATCATCTTGCTTTTCGTGGACCAACATGGTGAACAGAACCCAAATTGGGGTCTTTTAAAAGCATGCTCTTAGATCTGATGGTACTGTCAATCATGACTCTAAAGTTATTAAGTTTGATTGGGGGGGAAACAGTAAAATAAATCATACCAACAAAAAGGATGAAAAAAATCAGAAAAGTACCCTGCCACAGTGATGGTTTCACTCTTTGAAGTGGAGATTCATTTCAAAATTTTCAATGCTACCTGGCCTGAAGAAATAAAAAATCTATGATTTTTTAATGGTAGTGAGCACATTATAATTGTGGTTCAGAAGTTAAAAATCTATGAAGTTAGTTACTTGGCTGGTGCAAAGAGTTCTTTAATAAACTTTTAAAACCATAATTGGAGGTCTGAGAAAAAAAGACATAGATTTCTCTTTTAAAAATTTATGATCCTAAAAAAGGACAAGTCATAACATGATACAATTCTTACCCTTCTCTCTATTTGTCTTCAGTCAGACAAAAATTCATAGGCTAACTTTATAATCTTAAGTGCGCCTGTAGGGCACTTAAGATTATAAAGTGTAGGACATATCTGTATTGCTGCTGTTATGGTTTAGGTCTAAAATGAGCCTCAAAATGCTCATGTGTTCAGAGATGGGGCTTTGGGACAGTGATTGGCTCATGAGCCTGCTAATTTCATGAATGAATTGACCCACAGATGGATTCGTAATCTGATGGCTTTATTGAATGATGGTAAAGATTTAAAAGGTGGGGCTTACTCGAAGGAATGGGTCATGGAAGCGTGACCTGGGGGATTTTGTCTTGTCTCTAGCCTCTTCCCTGGCTCTTGCTCTCTCATTCTCTGCTTCCTGGCTACCACACGGTGACCATCTTTCATCTACTTCATGCCCTTCTGCCATGAGGTTTCTGCTTCACCACAGGCATAAAGCTGTGCTATTTGGCCATGGACTGAAACCTCTGAAACCTTGTACTGAAAGAAACTTTCTTTCCTTTGAAATTATTTAAATCAGGTATTTTGTCACAGTAATGAAAAGCTGATGAACACAGCTACCTTATCAGGTCTGAAGTACAGGAATAAAGAAGTTGGTTGGAGGAAACTTGCAAGTTATTACATCAGTTTTTAAAAGGAATTTTCAGGGCTCTTTCAGGATAAAAATGATTCTGATAGATGCCAATAGACATATTTTTAAACAATTTATAAAATATCCTCCTTAACCATTTCTGCTTCGGGTACCTTCAGTCTCTTCTATTTCTTCTAAGATTGAGACTCAGTTTTATTAAACTAAGTGGCCAAATTGAATGTTTGTACCAGATTAATCTAGATCTAAGAAAAGTGGTCAAAAGTCTTTGGAGTGTAGCCCATCACATACCACTGTACACAGGAGATCCTAGTTTTTCCTAAGGCACCTATGATTTTACTGTTGAAGGTTAGAAGGACACCTCTCTCAAAAAGTGAGACTTTTCTGTATATTAAAAAACTCACTTTTATCTTTCCTTTTAGACATTCTCTAGAGTTTTGTCTGCTCAGACACATTTCCAACAAGGAGAAGTGAGTAGTACAAACTGGATCTAGCAACAAAAGTTGTACTTTGGAAGGAATAAAGAAACATAAGCCATTTTAGTTCTTTTATCAATAGGCTCTTCAAAGTGTTGCTTAACCAATTCTGTAAACTTTTAATGTAATTAAGCATTACCATTCAACAAACTGCCAATACCAGCAGAATATTTTAATAAAATCATTATTGTTGTTACTTAAATCAACTCCAAGATTTATTGAGTCCTTACTCTAGTCACTAGTTTTACTGAAGAGCCTTTTTTTTATTACAAACTCTATGTGTATGTAAAAAATATCAGCAGTGAGTCAGTCTAGGATCCATTTCCTTTTTTTCCTGGAAAGAACTATTGGATTTTCCTTTGAGAAATTCTCTGCCTCCATGGTGGGCAGGCTGGTGAGAGAGGCCATTAAGGGACCCTTCCTTGGCTGGCCTGGGGAAATCAAGTTGGGCTACTCTGTTCGTGGCTCCTAGAAACGTGAATGTTGAGTAATTTGACATAAGTTGAGCTGAGCCCACTAGCTTCAAAGGAAGGATTGCAAAGATCCCAGCCACAATTCCTGACACTCAAATTTTCAGAGCTGCCCTGATCCCTTTCCATATTTCCTCTGATTTGCTCAGCTCTGTTGACTGGGGATTCTCCAGCAATAATGTACGTGAAAACCACACTGAGAGACTATCAAAATGAAATTATCAGGAATCATCATTGAGACTTTCATTCTATGGGTCTGGACTAGTTCCTAGGGATTTGCCTTTTTTATTTATTTATTTATTTTTCAAACGGCCTTAGAAATTTTAACTCTGGTGCTTTTGAAACATAAAATGAGAAACACTGCTACAAATCTCCAGTGAATTTCACGTTTTACATCAAAAAGAAGTATTTTCCATCATGCACCACTAAATAACTTTATCTACCCTCTATAAAGCCTTGGAGAATAATTATTAATATAAGGGCATGTAACCTTGAGGGAGAAGTCAAGGGAAAGATTCCAGATCTTTCTAGTAGACACTTTGAAAACTCCACTTTTCTGACCTCCTACTGTCTCCTTTAAGAAGGACCTTTGAAGAGCAGGAAGAAGCTTCTGCTCCTAAATGAGGATGTAACCACTCATCTCTGTAGAAAAAAGATTGAGAGATTCCTTTATTTATTTATTTGTTTATTTATTTTGGTACCAGGGATCAAACTCATGACTTTGTGCTTCCTAGGCAAGCACTTAAACCACTGAGCTAAATCCCCGGCCCAAGAGATTCCTTTAATAACTAGCACTTTGCTTTACTATTTGCCCCATGAAAAATCACCCAACAGTGAAAAGACCACTGGGGAAGTTTCAAAGTTGCTGACACCATTACAGAAAAAAAAAATGAAAGAAAGAAAGAAGAGAAAAGAAAAGAAAGGGGAAAAAAAGGAGAGGAGACAGAAACAGCAAGAAGTCCAGCCCTTGGTCACAATGCCTAGAGCACTGTGCCTCCCACTCTCTTTATTCAGGTTTGTTTCAAAATCTGAGGAGATCACATAAATTATTTATTTCCTTGGTAGTGGGAAGGAGAAGGGTGATATGTACATCACCAAAGTGCAAAGAAGAAAAAACCCAATAAGAAAAAAAAATGAAGTCTTTTCTGATGATTCAAACAGGAGAGAATTGGCTGTTATCTCAATGTAATACCAAGAAAGAGAACAAACAAACGTGAGCATCTGGCTCAATGGGAAGCCAGTCTATTCAACAGAAAGGTCAACCAGCAGGCAATTGAAGGCTCCAAAACCAGCAACACAAAAGGCTGCTACCTGCCTGGGTTTAGACTTGGATGTGGGGAAGGGGAAGAGAATTTGAATGAAAAGTCTCCTAAGCTGCTACTTGTATTATGTGGTCAAAATGCTAGGGCAACTTCTAATACATACAGCTGTTAACTCAAAGCTCTATACAAATACTCTTGTGTTGCTTTTATTTTTAAGTAGCTCTGATGAAAGATACTTCAAAATATGTTTCATGTTTTTAAACGTATTCATGTACTTTGTAACCTCCATTTTTAAATAAAGTTACTTTGTGAGTTTTAGTGAAGTTATCATTCAGATTAGAACTAAGAACGCTTCTGCTCTTGAGTGACTCCTTATTATGAATAAGTAGATTGTTTCTTTCTTTCTTTCTTTCTCTCTTTCTTTCTTTCTTTCTTTCTTTCTTTCTTTCTTTCTTTCTTTCTTTCTTTCTTTTTTTTACCAGGGATTGAACTCACACCTCGGACTTGCCAGGCAGGTGCTTACACCACTGAACTAAATTCCTAGCCCTATTTTTTGAGACAGCGTTTCACTATGCAGTTCAGGCTGGCCTTGAACTCACTTTGTAGCCCAGGATGGTCACAAACTCACAACGATCCTCCTGCCTCAGCCTCCTGAGTGCTGGGATTAAAGGCAGATTGTTTCTTTCATTAAATATTTAAAAGACATGTAGGGGCTCTTGGGATGTAGCTTAGCCCTAGAGCAACTGCCTGAAACACTCCATACCCTGCACTAGGTTCCATCTCCAGCACTGCAAAAAATGAAATATTCAGGCTATAATCTATACAGTAAAACAGGCCAAGAGAGTAAATCTATTACATAGTTTCAATATCTAGCAACAAAATTTCTTTTCTACTTTATATATACCAACATGATCAAGAAACCTAACTTTATACAGTCACATAGCTTTATGTATACATGTATGTGTGTGTTTGTTATTTATAACAAAAAAGATATAATGAATCTTACACATATGAAATGAAAATTTCATGCTATAATGGCAAATGTAAACAGAAGGGTGGTTGTGAAAAAATAAGAATTTGACAGTGTTTCTTCAGCATTAGTTTTATATTTACTCAGTAAGTATTCTTGAGACTATTATCAGAGGCCAGGTATTCTTGTTTGGCAGCAGGGATGCTGCAACAACAATAACAACAACAACTACTACTACTACAGCAGAAACAGAAACAGACAATGCAGAGATGGGGGGACAGATAACTGAAGGGGTAATTATGATAAGATGTAGCAAGTGCTCTTTAACAAGCAAAGACACATAACCAAGTCTGGGCAACAGCATCAGTTGAGGTGCAGGGGCCAAAGTGAGCCCAGAGTACCAGCGAATTGCATGATTTTCAGTGCCATTGAGACTTCAGTGTATAAAAGTGCTAGAAGTTAAGGCTGATGAGACTCACAGGGGCTTGATCAAGAAGGGTCTTGTCATGTGTTGGTCAGAGTGTGCTTACATTCTCAGAAAATGCAAATCAACTGAGGGTTTTAAGTAGAGGCCTAACGTGATTGCATTTCAGAAAAATCATAATGTCAGCTGGAATATGGAGAAGGGATTGCTGGAGAGTGAAGAATATGATAAGAACACATGGTAATTGCAGAGGGAAATAGCAAGGGCCTGCACCAGGGTTCACTAGTGTTGAAACAGATGGGATGGAGAGACAAGAATGCATCCCAGAGCTCTGTCCTACCTTGATCAAATCTGAAGGTAAAGGGAACGACGATGATTAAGTTTGTGGCTTGGAAAAGTGGGAACACAACAATGCCATTTAACCAAGCTAGTAAAGTGTCAGGGGGCACAGACAGTGGTAGCAGAAGTGGGAAGCAGGAGAACTAAGAGAGGTGAGCTCAGTCTGTGTGTGCTGTACCTATGAAATGTCCACACAGCTGTCCAGGAACTTTTGGATGGTTACACGGGTCTGAAACTTGGGACATCAGAGTTCAGTATATAGGTCTATTAGCCATCCATATACACACAGAATCATTTCACTTCAATTTCTCTGGCAAGTTTTCTTAAGTCTCCTTTTTCCAGGTTTTTCTTCTTCTAGGCATTCCTCCAATATGTGTTGGCATTCAGCAGCTTCTCTAGAGTTGCCAACATACCTGTGACCACATGAAGGAAAACTGATACAGACAGGGAGATGAAGATATCAAATGAAAAGGAGAAGAAATAGCCAGAAAACTGTGGAATCAGGTGGATGTGGCATCACAGAAATGAAGGAAAGTCTTTTAAGACAGTGGGATGGGTCCACAGCCAAAAGACAATACTATTTGACTATCTTAACTCATGTACATATTGTGTGAAGCAACATAACTTGTTCAGCTATCATTAATTAATGGAAAGATATTTCAAGATGATGTGCACTCATTTGCTTGTATCTCAAGTGCTCCTTCTACTCCTTATGAACTTTGGAAATGGCTAATAACAAGGGTGTATCAGGGTACAAATACACTCAATGGGGTTGATCCCCCTTCATGGGAGAGATTCTTAGCATGCAGAGCAAAAGACCTGACCCTGACCTTTCAAACATCTATGCATAAAACAAACACTCCCAGTCAGACAGACCATGCCCTTCTTTATTCCGAAGTATTGTAAGAATATGTGCCTATTTTCTAATCAATAGGTTTCTTCATTTATGGAGAAAACACTTCAGATTGAGTGTTTTCTAATGTACTAAGATATTCATCTTATTTATATATAAATATAAAATTATATACATAATATATAGTATACATAAATATATGAGTTTTAATACAAAATTTGTATATGATAATTTTATGTATATTTTTATATTTTATAAGGCTTTCTGGAAAAAGGTGAGGGATAATATAGCTGTAAGGCAATTATCATATTAAATATTAATTACAAAAATAAAATTACAAAAGATAGAGGTATCTTATTATAAAATGTCTAATGATATAAAAAGAAAAATTCTACCTATCTCTATAATTTCATTTCTGTGAGCTATCTACATATTGGTAGCCTTCTAGTTCATCTTGTACAAAGACTGGTAGAGACATAAACACATGAGAAAATATGATCATCTACGTACATTGTTCTGTGTCTTAATTTTTATAAAACATTTTCAGAATATACATTTTCTATAGTGGTCTATACAAATCTAGCTTCTGAACAACTTTTTATGTCTGCATGGTATTCCCCAATATAGATGGCATATTTATTTTCTCCTGTTGTCAGATAATTCTGCTACAGTAAACATTTTTCAATGCTCCATAAACCCAGATTTCTCTAGGAGTTAACCGAGTCCTTAAGAAGACACATTCTTACCTCAAGGCAGTGTACCACTAGCCTAGGTTCTTCTGAGCACAGAGATGAGGGGTGTAATTCTCTTTATATTTCCCACTTTTAAAGTAGCCCCAGGCAAAGAACATGTGGTCAGTAATTGCTACATGGAGAAACAGAGATGAGGACTTCTGCAGCTCTGCATAATTCAATAAATTTATGAAAGCTGCCTTTACAGCAATGAATGCATCCTTCTTAAAGTGACTGCTGTTAGCACAAGAGGAGTGGTGCTCAGATGTAGAAGTGGGTGGGTAACAATTAAAATAGTTCATACTTGGGGCCTTATTATATTATTCACAGAAAACCTATGAGTAAGGTTCTATTAAGGGTCCTCATTTCTCAGAAAAGAAAGTCAAGACACAGAGTAATGGAGTAGCCTGCCCACATTTCCCACTGGGTGAAGCCTAGAGCCTTGCTCAGGGTCTCTTGTCCTTTCCATAAGCAACTGCCTCCCTCAGGGAAGGGACAGCAAAGGGTGAGGACTAGGGATGTGCTGAGGGGTTGTTAGGGCAACTGGAGGGTTCCAAGTTCCTGAAAATTCACTGACAAGCTCATTCTCTACACCTGCCCAGAGGCTACCAGGCACTGATTTAATTTCCTTTCCCTCTATCCCCACCTTAGTGTTCCTGGGAATATTCATATATCTCATTCTCCACTAAGAAAAGATTGTTACATGGGAAAACTTCTAATGGAAGCAAAATTCAAAGCTCTGAAAAACTTGAATCATTAAGCAGCATGTCTATTGTAAAATACGAACACTCAGGTTGGATATATCTGAAGTTGAGAAGCACTGCTTTAAGGTAGTAATATGTCTTCTTAAGGATTTTGTGAACTGAAGAGATAAGGGCTAATAAGAAAGAAAGAAAGCAAAAGAGAGAGAAGAGAAGAGACAACACAAGACACAAGCAGGCAGACAGGCAGGTGGGTGGGCAGACAGACAGACAATAAATTAGGATCTTAATGTTACCTTAAAATTCTGAAGAGTTAAAATAAAATTTTTAATATAGTCAAAGTTAAAAGCTATTAAAAACTCATGCAGTCCCAAATCTGAAAAATTGGCAATCTCTCCTATATTAATTTGACTTTTAAAAAACCCACAAACATTAAAAGTTAATTACTTTTAAGGACATCTTAAGATATTTCTGGAAAATTCCAATTACTTAACTATTTAAAGCATACTGACCACACTTTAAATCTAAAAATTATGATGATTGGGGGAAAGCATGAACTACGGTGAAAAATTATAATTCAAAAACATGTATTACCTGTGATTCTACCTACCAGAAATCTTTATTAACTGGCACTTCATCACCCTTAAGCCCAAGATAATTGATTTTTCTACTCAGAAGCACTACATGATTTATATGACAATTAAATTTAATTATAATATAATTATTTCAACTTAGAAATACATTGCAAAAAGATGAATGATGCTCTGTACTTAAACAAGAATACATTTTGGGTTGAATTTCAGGTTGACAACCACCAGACTCTGTGACCTTTGCTAACACAATTGATTTCTCTTCCATAACATGCTGATAGGTTGCTTTAATGTCAAATAGAATAGTGTACATAAGCAATTATGAAAACTTTGATAGACTGTGAATATGCATAAGGCAATTATACTAATCAGAATTAAACTAGAGAATTAAATGTTTTAACTTACATTATGTGCACAAAAGTAGCATCTGGAGATAGTACATTTAAGTACTCCAGAAGTTCAAAAGTTATCAAATATAGGGAAGCATGATCATATACGAGACTAGTAACGCATGAATTAGGTTTCTCTCCACTAACTCCCTTATCAAACTGTTCTAAGAATGGTAGGTACCAATTAACTAACACAGGCAGCAACCACATCAAGCAATTATCTAGCATTTATTTCCCTTTCTTGTATCCCTGCTACTCTTCGGATTGTTGTTCCTCTGCCTTGTGGTTTCATTTTGCAGTTGTTACCAGTTTTTGAAAAACAACTGTGTCTCAGGCAATACTCAGTGCTGGACCAGCAGTATTTTATTTTAGCTCTCAAAATAAACCTTCAACATTTTACCATTGTTCTGGTTATACAGGATAATAATTAGACTCAGAGAAAAGAACTCCCCACTATCACAAGATAAATAAATGATAATATCAGATCAATTTTCAGTTAATATTCTAATTATGGCAGGTGTGGTGGTGCATACCTGTAATCCAGTACTCGGGAGGTTAAGGCAGGAGGATCACTGCAAGTTTGAGGCCAGCGTGGGCTATAAAGTGAGCTCTAGACCAGCCTGAACTGCATAGTGAGACCCTGTCTCAAAAAGACAAAAAAAGAAAAAAGAAAATCTAATCATGGTTTTCTATATATCAATCTTCAACCATTCTACTATGCTAATGGCCAGTTGCTTTACCCCTTGTCAGTTAAAATTGCCTTAAAAGACAGATAAACAAATAGAAAACAAAGAGACTTTACAAGTACTTTGAAAAGAAGGCTAGACAAATGGTCAATAAAGACATGTATAGCCTCCTTAGTCACCAAGGCAATGCAAAGTAACACCATGAGAGACTGCTACACACTCGTCAAATTGGCTAAAAGGCAAAATGTAATACCAAATCCGGGTGATGCACTGCTGGTAGGAGTGTGAAGTGAATATTTTGCAAAGTTGTTTACCAGCTACTTAAACCCAATGTTACACTCTATAGCTTGGAAGTCCCGTTCCTAGATTCATATCCTACAAATCCATACATAAAAATGGACACACTGCAATTGTTTACAACAGCACTATTCCTATTTATTTATCCAAATCCCTATCAACAGTAGATCATTAGATCTGATAGCAGTAGATCAGTATGCCAGATAATTAAAATCAGTAGATAGTAAGTTAACAGATCAGAAAATTAAAATCACTATATTTGTGTTCTATACTAGAATCTACCAAAATGTCCATCCACAGCAAATCAGATAAATCATACAGTAGAACACTATACAGCCATGAAAATCAGAGTGCTATCACTGTAAATATGTGCAAGCACACAGATTCATCTTAAAAGAATGAGTACCTAAGGTGGTCCAAAACAGTATATTCTGCTTGAGTCCATCTGTATAAAATTCAGAATAGGAAAAAAACAAATCAATGAATTTTTCAGTCAGACCTATGGGTGCTCTAGGACAGCAGAGAGGGCACAACAATGTGAGAGAAGACTAAGAGGGCTAACCAGGCTTGGTGTCTTGATTTGGGTGATGGGCACACAGGGGCACCCACTTTGTGAACGTGCCTGCAGCAGAACACTACCTTCTTGGCACTCACTGTGCCACATGCATGTCAGACATCCCTAAACTTTTATACAAAAGCTCAAAAAGTTTTGCATTTTTATATTTTAAAGAGTATATAACAGAATAAAAACAATAAAAAAAAAACCAGTGTAAGAGATACAGGACCTCAAAACATTATGAAATCAACAGTAGTCACCATAATGCCCATTGAGGTCTTTAAAATAGCTGCAGAATACTTTGGACATGGTATAAATCAAACAGAACAGAACAGAATAGAAGCAATAAAAACAAAACAATGAATATGATAAAGAACTTCAAAACAAGCCAACAGTAAATCCAAAATTGCTACCATAATGCATCTTGTTCTCCTTGAAATAGCTTCTCCTGCCATGGGATTTAACATAATCAAACAAAACAAAAGAGAATAAAACTCAACCCAACAAAACAATGGAAACAACATAGGACCTCAAAACAAGATCACAGGGAATCAACAATGGTTGCAACCCTCAGAAGGAGATCCCCCTAGATGACACACTGCTTAGCAATATCCTCTGAACCTATGATCAGACCACTGGCCCTAGACCTATAATGTTAGTGAAATACCAAAGCACCACAGGTTCTGCATTGGGTGATATGCTATGTACCCCCAAGTCCTCATACTTTTTTTTTTTTTCTTTTTATTTTTTGCGGCACCGGGGATTGAACTCACAACCTCATGCCTGCCAGGGCAGGCGTTTAAGGCACTGAGCCAGACTCTAGGCCCTGGTTTTTTTTTTTTTTTTTTTTTTTTTTTTTTTTTTTTTTTTTTTTTTTTTTTTTTTTTTTTTTTTTTTTTTTTTTTGAGGCAGGGTCACACTGTGTAGCTCAGGCCGGCCTTGTGCTCGCGTTGTAGCCCAAGCCAACCTCGAACTCACAACACTCCACCTACCTCAGCCTCCCAAGTGCTGGGATTAAAGGCGTGCACCACCACACCCGGCTAAGTCCTCATACTTTTGATGGGACTGCTTGTGTTCAGTTTGTTGTGTAGCACTGGGATTAGCAATATGAATACTGCCCATGCCCAGGGGCAGAGCTGAGATACAGTGTAAGGGAAGGCGGGTTTTCCTCTTCCTCTTGGTGTTCCACTTCTGCTTCCTTCCTGTCTTTCTCACCAGCATGCTTTGTGGCTTGCAGCCACCATGAACAGTAGCCCCACCACCCTATGCTGACTTGGAGCCAACTAATGGACTAAAACTCCCAAGAAACTATAAGAATAAACCTTTCCTTCCCTAATTTTGGGTGTCAGGTATTTTGTCTTGGCAATGATCAAAAAGTAACCAAGACAGAATTTGGTACCAACAGTGGGGTCGTTACTGTGACTATTCCTGATCATGTGGTTCTAGAGCCTTTGAAAATGGCTTGCGGGGAAAGTTTGGAAAGGTTCACAGATGTCATCTACATGCATAGAGTTGGAACGGCTTAGGTTGTTCTGTATGGGAGATTCTGGTCAGAGCCCAGGAGATCAGAAGGCTGATAGAAAGCCTGCTGGTAAAGACTAGGCTCAGGAAGTTTCTGCTGGGAAGAAGAACGACACTGGGTGTTGGACTCCACACGATGTGTGCTACAGCTTGGCAGAAAGTTTGTCTACATTCTGCCCTTGCCCAGAGACTTTGCCTGAGACTGAGATTAAGGGCAATGGATTTATTAATCTCGCGGAAAAAATCTCCAGGCAGCCAAACATTGGCTTTTGTTGGGGGCTCTTAGCCAGGTTTATGTTGCAAATAAAGAGCAAGGAGCCCAGCATGGTGATTTAAAACCTTGTGAGTTTGGCCAGGAAGCTGTGGACTTTAAAGATGGAGCTGAGACCTTGATTGCTGAAAAAGAACAAAAGAATAAAAAAGATGGCCTGGGGGCATCCTGGGAAGCAGCAGGCCTCCAGCCTTTGTAGCCTCATGCCTTTACAAGTGAAAGAGTTTGCTTAGAGGAAAAAGCTGCAGAGTGCCCTGTCCCAAAGTGGCGACAAAAAGCCCCAGAGTGCCCTGTCCCAGAGTGGCAACAAAAAGTCACAGAGTGCCTTGTCCCAGAGTGGCGACAGAGGCCACTCCATGTTCCAAAATGGAGGTGGCCACACCAGGTTCCAGAATGGCAGTGGCATAGAGAAGCTGTTCCTCACAATCAGGTTCAGAGAGCTCAGTGATCCAGGCAGTCGACCCCTACAGTCAAGAGAGAGGAAAGCCTGGCTACTGCTCCAGCCTGGAGCAGACCTTGGTGGCATCCACATGGCACTGGTTTTAAGTACAAGAAAAGGCTAAGGCAGCTTCTGCCTCACCTGCAGAGAGCAATGTGTAAAGATGTAAAGGTGGAGCCAAGAAACGTAGATCATCCAAGAAAAGCTATAAAAGTTAAGACCCCTAAAGGTGCCGCAGGGGTGGAGTCACTTAAGCCTGTTGGAGCTTATAACCAGATTACTTCACATGCTGAGCAAAAAACTCCAGGACTTAATGTTTGCCCTGCTGGATTTTGGACTTGCTTTGGTTCCAATGCTTTGTATTCCCCTGTTTGTTACTTTTGGAATGGTAATGTTTATCTTGTGCCTTTATATGTTGGAAGTGCTTAACCTTGTTTTCATTTGTATAGGGAGTTACAGATAATTTTGCCATAGATCTCAAAAGAGATTTGAGACTTGGACTTTTCAGCAATGCTGAAACTGTTCAGACTTTAGCAACTCTTGGAGAGGGACTAAATGTCTTTTATAGTAAGGATATAAATGAGTCCTTGGGGGTCCAGGGGTGGAATGTATTGGGTGATATGCTATGTACCCCCAAGTCCTCATACTTTTGATGGGGCTGCTTGTGCTCAGTTTGTTGTCTAGCACTGGGATTAGCAATGTGAATGCTGCCCACGCCCAGGGATGGAGCTGAGATACAGTGTAAGGGAAGGCGGGTCTTCCTCTTCCTCTTGCTGTTCTGCTTCCGCTGCCTTCCTGTCTTTCTCGCCAGCGTGCTTTGTGGCTTGCAGCCACCATAAACAGTAGCCCCACCACCCTATGCTGACTTGGAGCCAACAAATAGACTAAAATGCCCAAGAAACTATAAGAATAAACCTTTCCTTCCCTAATTTTGGGCATCAGGTATTTTGTTTCAGCAACAAGTGAAAAGTAACCAAGACAGGCTCCAATTATATTTCACCTCAATAGCTGTCATCACAGCCTGCGTTTCTCCAGATAGGCCAGTCACATGGAGGCGGGGTGGTGGTGGTGATGGTACTTCTTATCTGCCAGCCCTTGTACAGGAAAGGGCTGGGGTCTGGATGTTCTCAGTCTGCTGGAGGCCCACACATGGTGCCAGTTCCCAGACTGGGCTTGTTTGGTGCTGTGGCCATTGTTCTCCCTAACCCTGGTCTGTGAATGGCCAAAGTTTTGCATTTTGAAGGATTTCAGATTTTAGATTTTGAGATTAGGGATGCTTAACTAGAAAAAACAAATCTATGAAAATATTCCAGAATTCCAAAACCTCAAGAATCTGAAACACTTCTGATCCCAAGCACTTCAGATAAGGGATATTCAACCCATGTAGCTGTCCCTTGGTGTCTTAGTTACTTTTCACTTGCTGTTGAGACAAAATACCTGATGCCCAAAATTAGGGAAGGAAAGGTTTATTTCTTACAGTTTTCTTGGGAATTTCAGTCCATACTCAGCTGACTCCAAGGCAGTGGTGGCATGGCAGGGAAGCCATTCATGGTGGTTGCCAAACAGCAAGGTGAACTGGCAAGAGAGAGGAAGACCCCTTCCTCTTGCCCTTACACTGTAATTTGGCTCCAACCCTGGGCAGGTGCAGCACTTACATTGTCAATCCCAGCACTAGACAACAAACCAATCACAAACACCAGACTCAGCCCTGTCCAGATTACATAAGGCCTTGGGGTGGGAGTGGGGGGACACAGGATCAAACCCATACACTTGGTATCTGTGGCAGATGGGTTTGAAAAACATCTCAGATACTGAAACTAAAAAAATGCTTAAGTTCCTTATATGCATACCATTTGCATATAACTTATGCACATCCTTCCATTTGCTTTAAAATCATCTCTAGATAATTTAATACCTAGTATAAAGTAAGTCCTATGTATGACAAGAAAAGAATCTGTGCATCTTTTCTGCTGATGAAAATTTCCCCAAATATTTTTGAGCTGCAGTTAGTTGAACCCACAGATATGGAAGCCAGAATCATGCAGGGTCAGTTGTCCTTCAACTAAAAAGTTTTGCACAAAGTATATCGATTGCCTGCAATTGTATGCAGTTGCATGCAAATACCACTACTTCAGAAATTTTTTACGGAAATGCACACAGAGATTTCCACAACTTTTAATCCTTTCCAATTTAAGAATATTTATTCAGATGATAAATTTTCACATCAGTAAAATAGCAAGACAATTTAGGCAAACACAGAAATTATTATTATTTTTGCCTTATTCCTGCCACCCTCCCCTCTCAGTTCTGTGTTCCCTTACACTGAACCCAGGGCCTCACAAATGCAGGCAAGCACTCTACCACTAAGTTACACTGCTAGCCCCAGGAATAATTGCTAAGCCACAAAGCTGGGTTCCAAAGTAATTATTGTTGAGGATAAACAAAATCATGAACACTAGATCTCAAAAATAAATAATAATGTCCAAAAGAGAAGCTTCTACGTGAAGTCAGGTGGAGAAAGAGAAGAGTTCTAGCTCACTGGCAGGGTCCACTGTTCATAGGATAGTTTTTCAACATGAAGGCAACATTCAATGGGCAAGGAAAGTGATTCTAATAAAAGGGATACCTCCAAAAGGTAAAAACTTGTAAATAAAGAACCATGGCATGTGCATATAGCTTTTTTTTTAAACTCACATAACTTTCAAAATTTTTCTTTTCTGAAAGACAATGGTAGAGTAGGAGGAATCTTTAAGAAATCTTTTATATTTAAAAAAAGTAAAAGAAGTAGTGGAGGATTGGCACAGACACAGACACAGACACACACACACACACATGCACACACACACACAGAGTCCTGCAATTCTTAGTGGGAAACTCTCTGAGAAATTTATCACTAGTCAAGTTTATCACAGTGCAAACACCACCGAGTGCATTCATACCAGCTAAAGCAACTACATCAACAGACATTGTGGAACCCTGCTGTACATGTGGTCTCTCATAGAGTGAAATGTAGTTATCCAGTGCTTCAGTGTAAGTGGTACCTCAGCTCACAAACTTAATTCTTTCCCTGATTCTGGCAGCCAATCAAATGGGATGAGAATGGAAGCAATTTCACCGTAAGAGTTAACCAAACCATTGAATTTAATTCAGTTCTTGTCCAATTCAGTTTGCAACCAGAATCATAGAAAGAATCACCAACTGAGATACCACTGTATGTGTGTGCCATCTGATTTATATCTCTAATGTGATGTGTTTTATATTGCCTATATATAATTATATCTAATATATAATCTATATGTTATATGGATGTTGGACTGGTATGATTTGAATTGCCATCTTGTAGAAGTGACAATGGATTTGAGGAAGGACAGATAGTGAGATGGTCCATCTGGTATGACAAGGTCCTGCCCACCAGCTTCACAATGGGGCTTGGCCACCCCTCTGTCCTGCTGTCCACCTGCTTACTAAATGGGTAGCCTAAGCTTCATCAGCTTAGGGGGCGAATTTGGTCTCATCCATCAACATGTACATAGTGGGCTCTTTTTCTCCAAGGAAAAGAAGTGTGCTTTGGATTTCACATACCTAAAAGTCTGAGCTGGTCATCTATAAAGCAAGCTGAAATTCATATATTAAACTGCCAAAGAAGACAGGATGAGATAGCAGAAGGTGGGTACTGGGAAAGCTCCTAAAACATGATGTTCTAAAATAAAGAACAATTTATATCTAGTGCTTGAAGTGCATGAATTTCTTTTCTCTTTAAAATATATTTGTGCTATACATTTTGTGGTTCCTTAACAAAAGTACAAGGTACAAAAGTTTTTTAGACTAAGTAAATGAAGTAAATCTCTATACTTTTCAATCATGACTCCAAAAAATACAGATTAAAGCTGTCTGTCCTTTCTATTTATCCACAAAAAGGACAGAAATAAAGGTATAAATGATTGCTTTGAGCCTTACTTTCAGAAATCCTTATACAAGAGTTATACATAGTCATGGATTTCTCCTAATTCACTACACAAGACTAAACAACAATAACATAAATCTATAGCATTCTTAGTCTTCATTATCCCATAAAATATGGATTTTAATTTCAAGCTATTTTTAATTTAATATTTTCTTTCTTTGGATAATTTCAACACTAAAAAGTCTATATCACTTATTCCCAAATCTTATTAAAAAAGCAACTAACTTTTCTATTGGAAAAAACCCCATGTATCCCTGCAGATGTTGTCTCTAAAAATCTTGGCTGGCTACCTCACTACTACATTTACTCCTAATTGTCAACTGTTGCATTCAAAATACAAATGCCTTCAAATATATAAAGGTGATGAAAAAAAAGACCTTCAAAGGAGCCTTTAAGGCTTTTAATTACTTAATAAAATTATATCCTTAACACCTGATAGGCACATAATTATTTCTTTCCCATCTTCCCATGCCTGGTCTC
>RJWM01031782.1:0-22077 GCA_004363535.1 Dasyprocta punctata | reverse complement strand
AACATAAATTCATTCTTCACATCTGAATAAAATTCCATTATTTTATCCATTCATCTATTAATGAGCCTCTTTTTTAGTCCAAGAATATCTTACAAATTATTTCGCTTAAGTGATTATAATTCTTACTGTAAATTCAAACTTACCCTCAGAACATGCCTTCCCTTCATTATATTCTCTGAAGGCAAAACAACCCCCCCACTCATCTGTATAATTGAGTATGTCTTCCTGACTCATGATCAGAATACAGGCACACTCTGTGCACAATGACATGATATGGTAACAGTCTTGTCTTAAACGCTCTCTCTGGACCAGGATAAAACGTTAAGCATTACGAAGAAAGGCACAGTCAATCTTTATGTGATATGAGATGCTAAATGTGATGATATCATGCAGCACTCATTCTCTCTCATCTTTCTACTTGCTTTCTTCTACCTCACAGCTTTTAGATTCAGTCAACCAACCAACCAACATAAGTAACTTCTGCTAGAAATTGTGTAGTTGAGCTCTGAAGAATTATCATGTGTCTCATCAAAAGCTAGTCAAACAGGAGAGACATGATTTCTATTCTGCTCCTCAGAAAGAAGTCTGATGTATAAACATTGTGAACACAAATGACCACTATTAATTAAACAGTTCTTTCTGGTTAATTGTGAAAAGTTCTCTTCTGGGACAGGCTCCACATAGCACAGGTGAAGCAGAATCCCCTTCATCACCAGCCTCAGAGGCTACTACTTGGGCTCTTAGGCTGAAGCTCTGTACCAGGAACCTTGGAACTGGGAGACCATTTTTCCATAGAAACCACGTCATATATACGCCTTAGTGGTCAGGTCCCCAGGCTATTCTACCTTGTGTCCAAATCATAAAGGCACTGGTCATTAACTCTCTATGGGTGTGATGGGCACGCCTTGCTGCGGAGGGAAGAGACTCTGTCCTCCTTACTGAATCCATGACTGCAAGGGGTTCTTCATTTCCCCAGCCTTTGATCTGAAGCTCTAGCAGGGACAGGAAATTAATCTTGATACCAGCTGCAGAAAAATGAACAATGGTAAATTTGGAGTCTGTTTCACATGAAGATCAATTTCATGCCTCTTTTCTCCTCTGGTTTTATTATAAATCACGTACTATAGTATACGCATGCACGCACACACACAAACACCTTTCTATACATCTTTCATAGAAAAATGGAGTCTGAATTCCAAACAATTCATAAACAAACTACTTCTGACACAAAATCTAGCTGTGAGTTGGGGTTTGTATGTAAACAGGAAAATGGACAAAATAATATCAGGGATTGTAGTTCTGCATAATTTGGTTAGATTAAGAAGCCTTTTTTAGATCCGATAAGGTTATAAAACCTTTCTTCAGAAACATGCTCTCGTACATGCTTAGACACTTAAGAATTACATACAATTTTAGGGGGCTCATGAACTTTCTGAAACTACTATAACCAAAAATGATTAGTTATGGGTATGGTGGTAAATAGTAATATCTTTAAATTTCCCTTCAGTTAGCGTAATAGTTTCTAACAGCATTTGAAACAGTGTTATTTCATACTATTTAAAAGGTTATGGAGCAATAATTTAAAAAGCTGGGGTTCTAACTTTCTTTTGTGGTATCAGCAGTAGTTAATAATTATAGCTCATAACCAAACATATTCTAAAGTAGACAGTCATTATCTAATTTGAAAGTTTAAATATGCTTATTTATTTAATTTGAAAATCTGGTATTTGAAGACACTGTAGGGTTATGTGCAGTTGTTGTTCTTCCCATAAAAAATGTCATCTTATAATAATGGAATGTTTGTCCTAAGAAAAGTTAATGTGAAATAAAATATTCATTCCTTTAACACACACAAATACAGTATTTTCATTCTGAGTGTGTCACCCATCCATTTGTTTTCAAACTATGACTAAAGATATCGGATCTTCAGGATAACGTGATACTTTTAGTTTTACACTAAGGAATCTTTTACCACCTACACTTCAATTATCTCAAACAGCTGAACAATGAGGTTTTAATGTGCTGTCCAGTTTCATGGTTTGTTGATTCAGTGTCCACTTGTGGTTCAAAAAAGGATAGTACCAAGAAAAGAAGTATCAAAAATTATACAGTTGAAGTACCAGTGAGTACTTGTAGATTTAGTAATTCTAAAAAAAAGTCATGATTCAGTATTTATTATTTAAAAGAGAATGTTGCAACAAAATGAGACAAGATATAAACATTAAGACATGATAGAATATTAAATAATAACAATTAGTCCCCTGATCAGGAAGAAACATGAAATATTAGTTTAATAATAGAAAGTTTACACTGCATAGCAACATGACTATACTTAACACTACTGAAATATAGCTTTACAAATGATTAAGATGGTAAATTTTATGTTAGAAAAACATAAAACACTTTTTTAAAAAAAGAAGGAAAAGATCACAAAACTCAGTTAAACCGTCCAGAAATGCTTGGGATAAGGACTAAAAATTCTTTAAAAACAGGTAGCACAGGTCTCTTCTAACCAAGTTCATGAGAGGAAAGAACAAAACCTTACTGACTGTCACAGAGGAACTGCATCACTGAGCGCAGACCTGAAGGCTCGTACCTCGCACCCACAGCGGGGCTGCTGTGAGGACCAAAGAGGTGACCACTGACACCACAGGAAGGCAGACCTTGTCCTCAGCCACGAGACACATCTCTGAACTTCATCATGTTACACAGTACTAGTATTTTTTACTCTGAAAATGCTGATGATGTACTAATATGAAATAGTAGTTTAATAAAGAAATATTCAGTATAGTGTTATTTCAAGGAGCTTGGAGGAGTAAGACAGGAGAAGTCTTTTGCTCCTGCCAAGGTGGACTAGGAAGAGTTATGCATGAGCTGCCCCGCCACACTGTTGTGGCATCTGATGTCATCTGGGGTAGGAAGCCTAGAATTCTTAAACACAAATACAAAGTGTTCAACTGCTGTGCAAATCTAACTTGTTCAAAGACTAAATCATTTGGAAATTCAAATTACAGAAGGATGTGCAAGCTGATTTTTTATAAAGTTCTGTTTAAGGCAACAAAGAAAAAAGTTAACATTTGACCTATTCGTGTTAGATAAGCACTGTTTTAAGAAAGCACAAATAACCTACTCCACTCTTCACATGGTGATCAGAGTAATTTTCAGAAACGAAAAGCTGATTGTATGATGCCATCGTGTAAGGCCCTCCGTTAGATCTCTTTTGCCCTCAGCATCAAATCTGCACTCAAGTAGGTATCAGACAAGATCGTGTTAACGTTAGCTCTCCACATTCAGGCCTGCCTCTGCCTATAGTCTTTCCTCTGCCCTGTGTCCTCTCCTCAGTTTTTCAGCCCCTAACACCCCATTCCTCTCAACTCTGATCCTGTCCCACTGGCCTGCAAAGGTTTCCTTGACCCCTCCAGGAAGAAGTGGCCACCCCCACTCATCCTGCTCTACTCAGCCTTTCTCCTCTCTGAGGAATAGCACCTATGACACTGAATGCCACTGGTTTGTAGGTTTATGATCCCACGACGTTGTGGCCTTTACAGGGACTGCATCTTACCCAATTTTGTAACATCAGCATCTGACACATTAGGTGACACATCATAAGGCCTCCATGCATAAATATCAGTCAAGCTTCAGTCAACAACTTTCCCCGACAGAATAAAATTATATGTAAGGTAACTTTGTGTGTCAAGGGAAGGGAAAAATTAGAAAGTAGAGAAGCACTGAACACCTGACTAAGAAGTGTTTCCAATAGGTAAACAAGAAATGGTGACTAGAAATAAATTTCAGGTCTCCAGGTTTGGTGGTCTGTATCTGTTTCTTTTCAGGTGCAGACACCTGTTTATTTTCTGAGGCTGATGCAGCTTACAAAAGTAGGTGCTTGTGCCTACAGAGGCACTTCAGTGGCTGGGGCAGGGGAGTGGCAGAGGGACAGAAAATGTTTATCTGTACTAATTTTAGGAATATTGCTCATTTAGAAATGTTCTTTATATAATCACTTTCACAATAATTTATCCAAGTTTTTCCCCCAGCGCTATTATGTTCTTAACAGCTTGTATAAGCATGGATTGATCTCTTGCAATGTGTGAGGCTGTAGGGAATATGTAGATATGTAAGCTATACTCCTTGTCTCTATGGATTTACAAACTTTCCCATGTTATAATATACAAACAGTTCATTTTAAATTCTTGAACGAAAAAGAAAAACATTTTTGCTTTCCTTTAGGGATGTGATGCAAAAGATTTAACTGGGAGGCCGTTATTCTCATGAAAGTTAATCCTCAAAAGAAAATTTGTGTTTATATGTGCCCAAATACCTCTTATAAAAGGAACACAACAAAAATGATTAATTCATCACAGCTCTAATAAATATGATCATATAATCAAAGTGTGCTTAAGGAAAAAATAAGTGGGGGACAAAGCTGCTCCTAAAATTTCAAAACAATGAGTATACCAAGAAGGGAACAAGGAATCTTTTTTGTTTTAAATCACACCATTGTAGTCAATATTAATGTTCAATAGAAAAATGAAGTTAGTTACAAATATAAAAATAGTCCTGATCAGAAAGTTATGACTAAGAATCTAAAAGTATCTTATTTCTTACACAATTTTAAGGATAAGGTATTAACTCTCTCCTCCTCCCAAAATAGACTTAGAAACATTTACATTTAATTGCCAATTCATCATATAATTTGGCAGATACAGTTTAGTACTATTTAATTCTTATTTTTAAAAAATCAGTCAAGCCATATAGATTCCAATTGTAATTCAATAATCTCATTTCCAAAAATTTTGCCAGAGTAAAAGTAGTTGCTAGTCCCCAGTATTCCATTCTTCCCTCTGTCCATGCTTTTTCGATGAGCTCTTCCTTCTACTCCATATTGTCTTCTGCTTTTCTTTCAAACCCCACCTCATGGCATCATCCTTCTGGGCTCAGGCCAGCAGCACACCCTTGGTGCCCCCATAGCTTTATGCCCAAGCATCTTTTACAGCATTAGCCATTCTGTAGAGGAATTTTTAAAAGTGTGTTTCTCTCTCCTGTAAAAATGTGAGTTTCTCAAGGATAGAAACTAGACTTCATGATTTTTCTATCCCAAGTAGCTGGTACTTAGAAAATGTTAATAGATTCATTGAGTAATCAGGAAAAGAGTGAGAAATAAAGTGGTTTTTAAAAAACTCGTTTTTCCTTTTGACTGCTAGGAATGTGAAGATTTCAAAGGACAAAGAGGTTTCAATTTTCTTTCCAATAAGTCAACATATGGGCAGAATGTACAAAAGAAATAGTCCAAACTCCTCAAAAGAGCCCATAGTAGGGGTTCTGTCTCCACCATTTACTAACTCTGTGACCTCAAGTAACAATATCCTTGAACTGAACTTTCCCCATCTGGAAGGGGAGGAAAAACGTCACCTGCTCTGCACTCCTCAGATGTGTTAGGATGAAACAAAGTGAGGTGTAAATGTCTCATGAGCTCTCAAACACTGTATAAATATGAAGTATCATGAGCCAGGCACTGTTTTAACAGGTTCTACTTTTGAAAAAAAGTACTTTAAATAGATTATAGTCCTGAGGAAGGGTCGAATACTTCTATTTAGAAAATGCATGACATTTGACCCATGTTTTAATCACACAAAGGATAGCAGTCCTCAAGCGTACAGAATTTTCTAAACTTTAAACACGAAAGCTGAAAACAATTATGAAACTGTTTTAATAATGGAATGCATTTTACAACATTATCATTTTCCTTCTTAGTATACATATCAATCTTATTTGCTGGTAAGAATTAAGAAATGACTATAACTGCTGCTGGATAACTCCACCCAAATGCACGATTTCACTGGCTCTTCAAAATCTAAGTGGCCCAGACTGACATCTGCCTTCCCATCTGATCTCAACTATGTTCACCTTATTCACTACTGTAAAACCAGCACTTATATGGTTCTCCCTAATAATAGCTCTTAGTAAGTATTCACTGAACAAGAAACTGGCATTCAGATAAAGCCACTGAAAGGGCTTTTAGGGGGAATCTAGTACAGCAAACTATGGATAAGAGCTCTTAAGGGACAGCCGGGGTAGGAAACCCAGCATCACTCTGAGTACTGGATCCAGAGGTGCTCAACTCATGGCCAGCCATCTTTCTCACTTACAGATGTCCCTGTCACAAATACAAGTACTTGTTTGTTGACCATGATAGAGTTTTCTGCCCAAATTATATGCCAATCTGCTTTTATATATTACCATTTCATCATTATACACAGAAACCATCTATCTTGTTAGTATTAACATTGTCTTCAGGCAATAAACAGAAGGGATAGCTTTATACAAGGTGTACATCAAGTATTATCTATGGGTAGTAAAATTAAAACACTGTAGTTTTTTATCCTTCCCTATTTTATCCAACAGTTAAAGTTATGTAATTTTGCTTGACAGATGACCAAATACAAAGCACCAAGACCCATGTTTCACTCCACATCTCTAAGAAGTGTAAAATTATGTTTGCACTTTACTGTACTGTGTCTTCCACAACAAAATGACTTTTTTATTTTCTTAGGCCTAGATATGTGAGATTATTATATGTGAACTATCGTAAATTAAAGTTAGGTAGGAGCAAGAAGGTCTAGCATGCTATTGCATAATAGGGTAACCAGGTAACAGGTATGTACCCTATACCTCAAAAAGCTAGAAAAAAGGGATTTTAAAAGTTTCTAGCATAAATGATTAATGTTTGAGGAGACAGACGTTTACCTTGATTTAAACATCACATGATGTACACATGTATCAAATACTACATGGTACCATATCAACTTTTTAAAATTTTTATTTTTATTTTAAAGAGAATAAAACCAAGCAAAAAAAAAAAAAAACACAGAATAAAGTCAATCAAAACAAAACAGTGTGACACAGGATTTCAAAACAAGGTAACAGGACATCAACAATGGTTACCATAATGCCTCTTGTTGTCTTCAAAATAGCTGCCCATACCTTCAGACATAGTAAAACCAAGCAAAACAGAACAGACTTGAACCAATAAAAACAAAACAATGAATGCAATACAGGACTTCAAAACAAGATAATAGTAAGTCTCAATTTTTTATTTATCAGTTAAAATTGCAAAAAATTGCAACTCCCCAAAAATTTTTAAAAAGAAAATAAGAACTATTTCCCCCACAGCATGCCATCATATCTGGATGATGGCTGCGGCCCATTCTGTGGCTTTGAAGGTAAGCCATTTGATCTCATTCCGATTCAGGTTGTAAACCTCTTTCTTCAGTCATGTGTGAAATTGCTTTAAGACTGGCTTTTCTCTCAGCCTCCTAAATCTTTGCATCATACAATCCATTCTTTTTTACACTAGTTCCATTTAGCTTTGTGACTTCTTTCCTTCTATCCTCTTCTGAATTTTATCCCACCACAATTTTCCTTTCTTAAAAATAAATTCAACTTCCTTATTAAAATAAGTATACAAAAAGAGTAAATTAGGTCTAGAACATACAATAGATACTGTGAAATGGGAAGTAATTGTTAGGAAAAAGAACTGGAAGGGGAGAAAGGGGAAAGAAGGAAGGGTAAAGGGAGTAAAATGCAAGGTAGTCATACTATTAATGTCTCTTAGTTCATTGAAAAGGAAAGATTGGGCTAATACTGACTGGAGAATTTTTTATGCCCATATCTTGTACTCTTGAGTAGCTACTTTGAAGATGACAATATGCAATGCATTAACTATTGTTATTTCTATTATTTTGTTATGAAATTCTGTTTTACCTTTTTTCAATAAAATAAAAAAAAATTTTAAAGTATACATACATTACATTGCACTCTATTAAATAGGCCAGTTGTTCTAAAATCTGGCTGAGGTTTAGGGAAGGACTTACCCAGATTAACACACATCAGTTCATCTGGGAGGTTTTGCTTCTGTAAATTTGGAGAAAGGCACAGGAAATTACACATATTAAAATCTTTTTTGGTGACTGGAATTATAAGTGGGCTTAAAGACAATTTTTAAAGTATAGTAATTTAGATAACCCTTTTAAAAGATATAGTTGAACATGTCTGGTTCTTTTTGAAATTCATCTTTATCACAAAAGAATTTTAAGCATAATAAATCTACATAAACCCTTTAAAAATACAATTTGGCACTTTTAGCCCTTTTCTTAATTCATCTTTAATTTGCAATATCTAATGTAACAACTTCACTTCATTTTACCTGGCCTTGAACATTTTTTCAATCTGGAATCGAGTTCTGCCTAACATACATTTAAAGGAGACAGGAAGGCCCTGCATTTGACCACTCTGACCCTGTGGACTGAGCCCCAGGGTCTCTCCCCACCCCCACCAGCTCTGGCGCTCCGCCTCCAGGGAGGGGCAGAAGTAAAGCGAAGACTACTGAGCATCCTCACTCAAACTCTGCCCGCCTTCCTCTAGAAAGTCATTTGCCCCCAAGAAAACAACCTACACTTAGGTATAATTTAGATTAAAACCAGATTTCAGAGTAGAGAATACTAGAGTAAGACTTGAGGGTGCGGCAGCTCTCATTGCTAAGCAGTCCCCTCCCATAAGTCTTCAGATCCATGCTGCCACCCAAAGTTGATGCTGCACTAGGCCTCTAGCCAGGAAAGCAGGCGCCAGCAGAGGAACCGCCCATGGGAACAATAAGGTGTTGAAGAGTTGATATCCCAGCTTTTTGGAGAATGAAGATATGAAAAGTTTCTGGAACTAATATTTAATAAAATAATTACTTTTACATATAGAACACAGGTGCACACACGTTCTGATTCTGGCTGGCTGGGATGTACAGTGACAGAAAACTGTAGTCCCGACACCCACCATGCCCTGGCAGCAGGACCCTCTCTCTGTACCATACAAGCTGGGGGCCAAGTCAAGGGCAGCACGCTATAAAACTGTGAATGGCTCTGTAGCTCTGCAGTTTCTCATTCTGTCATGTCCAATGCAGTGCCAGAAAATTCTTGCCACCGAATTCCTATGACCTCTTCCTCATTTAAGAAGGAAAAATTTAATATTCCAAACAAAAGCTAGTTCATACCCAGAAAGTAGTAAGGTCTGGCTTGTGAGAAATCAAGGAAATATATGCTCAAGAAAACCTAATAAAGCAAGTTTTCCCAGGGCTACAGAAGTGTTCTAAACACCTTCAAGTAATTTAAAATGTCTCTGTTATTTTTTTAAATGCTAACATTTAGGATACTTATCTTTACATATACTTTAATGCATTCTAAAGCAAGACAATGCAAAGTAGCCAACATATTCAAATTATCCTTTATATTAATAAACTACCCAGTGATCATTAATCTACTCTGTCTCTTGTACTGATTGATAATTTTCTTGAGGAAAACTATAAAGATAAAATTGCCTTTTGAGACTGTACTTATTTTGTGAATATTTGTTAATTTCTATAATGAAGTGCTCTCTCCTTTTTTAAAAATATTTACCTTTTTAAAGCGAATTTTCAGAATTTCTTAATATTAGAGAGGTAAAATAAGTGGTTTTATAGAGTGCTACAAATACTGAGACGGTACAAAATACACTATATGTCAGATACTCGCTTCATAAAATTCAATGAACCATAGAACCTTACCACGAGGTGGCAGTGGAGTTATGCTAATATACTTGTCAGAAATGTGAACATAGATGAGCCCTTTTTCAGAGTTACATAAATCCTTGCCTGTAACTCAGGAGTGGCATATAAGTAACTCTGCTGTAAAGGGGTTAAACAAAAACTTCCATCTTTTCAATACCAAATTAACTTTTTCCTTTATCAAACGCCCCTACTGACTTCCAAGAATAATCCTTTTGCCCACACATGACATTTTGGTGGAACCACTTTCCCACATGGCCTCAGTGATACAACTGTTTTCATGGAGGGGCATTTTTATGTGGCCCAAAATGAACTACTGAACACTACATTTATTATTTTTCAGCTAGTAACTAATATGCAGTGCAGACACCCTCACCCCATTCCTGAGTTTCACCGTACTTCTGTGTTCCCAAGGTTCCCAATTCCAAGATGCAGGTCAGGTCTGAGGAGGAGCTAAGGGCAGTGGTGGGGCCATAAGTGGGTTTAGAAACGGGGCAAAGGGCAGGATTTGGCAGGTTTACCACAGAAAACCATAAGTAATACATTACCTTCTATCCTTACCTCAGAAAGAACTATGACTTTCTATGCAACAGATCAGCTTGTTTCTATAATTTCAACTCTATCTTCAAAAGTTGGTTTCCCAAACTTTTTAGGTCTTCCCTCAGATTATGTAGATCCTGAATACATAGGAAATTTTCAGAAATCTACCAGTTCTTCACATTCAGACATAAGGAGCTAGATAGATTTCTACACACACACGCACACACACACATGTTTCATTTACTATCATAAACCTCATAACTCCAATGATAGTTTTGATAAGCAAGATTGATATCCCTCAAACAATAGCACAGATTTTTAAAAATATCCTAATAGCTCACAGAAATATATAATGACTTTTGACTGTCTTTTGTAATTCAGATGAGTCAGGGGAGAGGTCAGAAATGAAATCTGTGCAAATTACTAAATAAAACAGACACATACACACACACACATCGCCACCACTAACATGGGTTTTGAAGTCTAGTCACAATAGTGTGTTCCTTTACTTGTATCCATCCTGTCTTCCATTTATTCCCCTTCTGAGATGTTCCCTATACCACTTAGTCCATGGCCAGAAAAAGTTAACCCCTCCTCCTTTATGCTATTTGTGCACCTTATCCTTACTTCTGCCTTTGCATCACTGTGCAGTTTGTCTATATAATTCACAAAGGTGCAAAGCCATGGCCTGAGCTCTGATCTTGACCGTATAGCTCACTAGTTGACTGTCTGAGCAAATCACTTAACCTTTCTGGGGTTGAGTCTTCTCTTCCTTATGGGTACCATAACTCACTGGGGTGTCATGAGGACTAAATGGGTCAATACACATCAAGTATTTGCAACCTTCTTCACACACAGTGCTTGATAATCATTAGTTGTCCTTGTTTCATTCTTGCTCTTGTCTCTTCTTTCTAGAGTGTGGATCGTGCTTCCTTGTCTACATACCCTTAGTACCACTTCAGTGGTACTCACACTTTATTAAACTAAACTGAGCTCCTCCTCCCTGTCTTTACTTGCTAATTTTTTCCTCTCCAGCCATTTTTTCCACCTTCATGGGTTTCATCTTAAGAACTTTTTGGCCACTTAACTGCATCCCAGGGTAGAAGCTATACCTTCCTCTCCCTTACTACAAACTTCTTTTCAAAAAGTAGTTGAGCCTCTTTCATTTGCTTTAGCCTTACAATATGCATGATACTTTTCTCTCCTTTTTCAAGGAAGTGCCCTCTGGCTATTTCCAAGTATAGCCTGTGTGCAAAACTCTAAATCAACTCTTTTCCGTAGTTCTAATTATTTCCTATTTATATATAATATATAAAGATATATATAGCTAAATAACTGGAACTATGGAAAAGATTTCATTTAGAATATATATATATATATATCCTAAAATAAATGTCTATATTTATTCCAATTTTTTCACTCCAGCTCCATTTTCAACAGCCTACTCTACATCTCCACCTGAAAATGCTGTCACCACCAGAAATAACAAGAACTTTTTATTTCACTTAATATATATCTTAGCATAGCAGAATAAAATATTGGTCTGGCTTCAGGAAACCTAGATTCCAAAACTTCCAGTAACTAACTTCATGACACTTATTAAAAGTCACTTACTCTATGCCGAACTCAAAAAGAAATCAGGATTCCTCTGAGGTAACTCTGCTCCTCTTCCTGTGACTTTATCTTTCAGCAACAGCATCACTCTCCCAGAACAGAATCCCCAAACTTCCACGCTATCTTTTCTATTCCCTTTGCCCTACATGGCTTAGCTTGCCATCAAAGTGCCAGTGTCCGAATTCTAGAAGCTTTGTCATTTTTATGTAGGTCATAGCAATGACCTCTTGTGAAGAAATGCTCTCAGGACCAGCCCTCAGGAAACCATCTCCTGTTGGAGAGAGGAGAAACCGCTACCTGCCTGCCATCAGCACCCTTCGCTGGGAGTCTACTGCTTCCCCCTTGAAGTTTGAGCCAAGTGTGGAAAACAACTTTATTATCTTTTTTTATTTTAAAGAGAATAAACCAAACAAAATAAAATAGAATAAAGTCAGTCAAAACGAAACAGTCAAAATGATACAGGACTCCAAAATAGGATAATAGAAAATCAACCATTGCTACCATAATGCTTCTTGTTATCTTCAAAATTGCTGCCCATACCATCAGACATAATAATATCAAACAAAACAGAATAGAATAAAACCAATCAAAACATAACATTGGATAAAACAAAACAATAAAATGGAGCAAAACAAAACAGAACAATACTGGATTTCATGAACAAGACAGAATAAAATCCCCCATAGTTGTATATTGCATATTGTTACCCTCTCTAAATAGATGCTTAGACTACCGGCTTTAGGCCTGCGAAGTCAACAAAACAATACAAGTATTAAGCTGTTTCTGTACCTCTGTTGCTATTAACTCAGTCTGTGTTCCTCTGAATCAGCCAGTTACTTGGGGTGTAGCGGGGGATCGGTTCTTCTTGTCTCCCAACCTGTCTGCCGGCTGGGGCACAACAAAAATACATTGGCTTCCTGCTTCTCCCTCCCGGCGCATGACTGCCACCAGCTCACGAGAAGGGCGATTCTTGTTTCTAACAACTCTACTTTTAAATAATTATTTCCTTTTACTTTTTGTGGTGCTGTGGTGCCTTTCATGTGCTAGGTAAGTAGGCTGCTACTGAGCCATACCCTGAGTCCTCAAATTTAAAGTGACATATAACAGAACATTTTACACATTTATGGGGTATCATGTGACATTTCAACACACGCAGGCATTATCAATGCTTAAGCCAGGGTAAATATGTGGATCCCCTCAAATGTTTATCATTTCATTATGGTGAAAAATTCAAAATGCTTTCTGTTAGTTTTTGTGAAAAACTAGTTTTTGTACATTGTCATTACACGTCATCACCCTACTATGCAGTAACACATCAGAACTTTCTACTTCTATGTGACTATAACTTTGTATCCACCAATCAACCTTTCCTCATCCTCTCCTCCCCCTTCCCTTTACAGCCTCTGGTAACCACTATCCTACTCTTTACTTTTATGAGACCAACCTCTTTAGAGTCTATGTAAGAATGAGACCCTGGAGTCCTTATCTTTTTGTGCCTGGCTTATTACATTAAGTATAATGATTTGAACTTCACATATGTTGTTGCAAGTGTGACAGGATTTCATGCTTTTCTATGGCTTAATAGTTTTTGACAGTGTCCACACTGTACTCTTACATAATAAAGCATAGACAAGACAGATCACTCAAACAAGACTTCACTAAAGAGAGGCAAGAACAAAAGGGAGACGCACAGAGAGCACTGCTGTAGACAACAGAACAGAATCCCTGGCGTCCTTCATGACCATGAGCCTTGAGTCACTTCAGGACCTTCCTGCCTCAGCCCCTCCTTCAGAGCATACTAGTTGGTCCCCTACAGTCAAGCAGCACCAGCTCAAAGGGACTTCGCACCCAAAGGCTCCACAGCAAAGCCAAGATGCTGAGCCCTTTCACAGGCCCAGGCAGTTTGTCCTCCCAGCTCCTACAGCACTGCTTTATACAATAGGCCTCAATGGATCAGCACAGCCCCATAAAGGGGGCATCATACAAAAAAGAAAACCACATGGGCAAGAACATGAAAAGCACACATGCCCCTTCACACCACCTCAACAATTCTACACATGCACCCACACGCACACACACCCCCACAATATTGCTTTCTTAAAATGCTGAGCTCATCTGGTCTCTTCTGTGTTCAGAACCTCTGTTGATTGCTCATAAGCCACAGAATAAACCAAAACCCCTTATATGTCTGCACTGTAGATCAGTGACTGCCTCCATCTTTCTTGCTTTGGTAGTTCCCTCCAGAAGAAGCTTCTGTCCCATTCTCCTGGTGGGTAACCCTCCTGACATTCTGGTCTACCTGCCATCAGCCAAATAGGATACACACCCTCCTATTTTGGGTACCTTTCCACAGACCCGAAATACTCTTCTTCTGGACCTTTCCTCCCACTGACTCACCCTTAAGTGTTGGGTTTAAATGCCTACTCTTCCAAATGCCATTCACATAGAGCTCACTCATTTGTAATCCCATGCTGTTAGTCCACATAGAACTCTATTTGCAAAACACTCTCTCTCACTCATTTTTCAATATTTTAAGTAATCTATGAGTCCCAAAATTTATAGTGCAGGATAAGCAGAACATAAATCACAAAACAAAACAAGTTATTACCTACTCAGTCTTTAAATGCTTGTCTAACCATATTTTCCTAATCCTGAAAATTGTTCTAGGATCCAAAAGACTTTGTTTCTTTCTCATCCTACCTAAACTCTGCTCCACTGGAAATAAGTCAGTGTTTTTTCACTGGGGTGAAATGGAATGTTTCCCTTCCTCCCTCCAGTTCATAAATTCCTATATGCTGGATGTCTGTGCTAGGCCATATCATATATGTTAGCTTTCTATTCCACTCTCTGCACAGCATTAGTCTGATGAGGTTATGCAGAATCAGGAAAGACTCAAATGCACTCTTCTTCCCTTACATTTTTAGTCAGTGACATGTGAATGGAGGGCTCCAGAAGAATTGCTTTAGGGACTACTGTAGTCAGGGTTTGCAAGGAAAATGATTTAAAACAGCATACACCATTTATACAATTATTTATAATAGTCACCCAAAGAGTCAAACACAAAAAGTGCAGGAAATCTGTCCACACACTAACGACCCCAAAAAATCCAGCTGAGGGCCTGGATCCTATGGCAATGTCCTGCTGAAGACCTAGAACCCATGACAATGCCTCCCACAAGTCCAGCTGGAGGCCTAGAGCCCACAACAATGACTCATGCAAGTCTGTTTCATGGATCTGAGATGGGAAGGCCCAAAGGTCAGCAGTGGAAGGTAGAAAGTCTGTGCCAGCGGGGTGAAGGATCTGTGCCAGTAGGCTAGCGGTTCTGCACTGGAACCAGAAAGCAATGCTCAAAGTAAGGACCAGAGCTCCCCTCAAAAGTACTGCAGCCATCTTCGGCAACAATGAGATCCCGGGTTCCTCCAAGGATGAAAACAACCAAGTTCACATCAGGAAGCCAGCATGACTAGCTTCTCCAGGAGACTGAACAGCACACCATCTTCCCCTCTGAAGCCAGGAACCAATGCTCAAAGTAAGGACCAGAGGTCTTCTAAAGTGAATCACAGTCATTCTCAGTGACAATGACGTCCCAAGCTCCTCTGATGTTGAGAACAGCCAAGTTCTTATCAGGAAAGAAGCTCGACAAGCTCCTCCAGGAGAACCAACAGCAACACTCAGGAGAAACAACAGCACACCTTCCTCTTCAGTTCTCCTTTTTTATGTTGTTGTCAACAATTCCTAGGGGGTCCGTCCACACTCAGCACCACGCTGATTCAGTTCAGCTGGATGTTAAGTTGACCACCAGTTGTCAATCCACCACAGGGACACTGCAGAGAGAGGCCATTTTCTGTCTGCTCTCTGGATGTGACCACCTAGAATTGATATCGGCACTCTGCTGAAGATACATTAAAGACGAAGAGAAGAGTGAAGCCTTGAGAATCACAGGGAAAAGGAAGTCAGAGTCCACCCCACTCCGGTTACTTCAACCAACCTGCTTCATGGCTTCTGCCACCTGCAGCTGATGGTACCCTAACTGATAATGAATGACAAGAGGCCTAATGCAATGCACACACAAAAAATAAGCCAACTCTAGAAACAGAAATAATGTACTACCCACATTCCAATCATAATGTACTGTTCCCATCTCAAGTGTTAAAAAATGAAAGGAACACCTGTGCAAGCATCCTAATAACATCAAAGGCTACTCAAACCACTACACATAGAAGAAAAGTCGGGTATATGAAAGAAGCATTCTGCATGTACTTTACTCTTACTTCAAAATGTCACACAACTATGAGGCTTCAGACTTTCAAAACTATAAAGTACACATAAATATGTAACAATCTCTCCTTTATGCAAAGTTACACATCACTCCAACAAAGGGAGGCAAAACTCCCACTGAATTGGCCCACTTAACTTCTGCTGTTTCTCTGGAACTAGGCACATTTCAGGTTATTATTCTTTGATTTCTTAGTACTTAACACATCTCTTAGAGCTTTTCTGTACCTCATGAAACTCCAGCCAAGTGAAGGTAGGCAGCAAAAATCTGGATTCTTTTTCCACACACCTCTAAACTCATTCAGAACCCTGTTAATTACTTGTCCTATAGGAAATCTATTCCAAGACTTTCCTGACATTCATAACAAATTAGTCCTCTCATCACCACTAGGCACAAAACATTTCATATTTCAGTAGGGAAAACATCCAGGTCCGAACTCCAAACTTTACTCTCTGCCTTCCACCTCCACACCACTTGAAAAACAGTGGTTTTCTCTTACCCCTGCCAGTTCCTTCCTCCTCTGGTCACAGTGTGTGACTGCTCAAAGAGGGCCCCTTCACTGGTTCTGCTGCTGGAAACAGACTTCTGCAGCTCAAGTATCTCTCTTCCCAGTGATCACTTAGAATGCGGTCCACACTATATCTGCCTCTGATAGTCACTCCCTCAGCCTCACTGTGCCAGCAGGAAGGGCTCTCTGAGTGGGGCCAATTTTAAAAGACCACCCGACTCTCTCCTGGTCAGTGGCAAACAGAGTGAGCTGCCCCGCTCCATGGGTGTCCTTCCTTGTTCTGCAGTCAACCAGGCAAGTGTAGCTCCAGCAGCACTGATCTTTGACTAAGGTTTACAAACCTCCACCCTGGAATGTGGGTGTTGCTGTCACTTACTATATTGTTTGCAACATTTGGGGACCTCAGAGAAAACTGAGACAGAATAAAATCTGTTTCATTTGTTTTCCCAACATCCAAAATGCCTACCTCCTCCTACATACTCTTCCTCCAACCCTGAGAAAAGATTCAATCTTTCCATTGTTGCAACTTTTTTCTTTGCCTTTAAGAATATTCTATTCTTCCCTCTCTGTCTCTCTCTCTCTGTCTTTCTCTCTTTTCTCTCCTTGATTATCATCTTTCCCCTTATGTGTTGTCTTGCCAGTCAGACCTCTAAAATTAACTGTCTATACTCATCACCTGTTTCTTCAAACAATTCCTTCTGAACAATCTGCATAAATATTTCTCCTCTAAAAGTCCCTACAAAAGAATTAGGTAACAAGCAGTTCTGCAGATCTTTCTGTAATGATGAAAATGTTTCAGATCCACACTGTCTGAAAGAGTAACCATGAGCCACATGCAAACAGTGAGACCGAGAATCTCAATTTTTTTGCTAAACATAATTTCAATTGATTTTCATTTTAAATACCCACTCACGGCTCTCCATACATCAAATGCCTTGTTTCCAGTTCCAACCTACCTTTATACTACAGTACATTAATAATATAGTACATTTTATACTGCTATTGTTCTTCCAAAAAATTTCTTTTAACCATTAAATTTTAGAAGATTATCCAGAGTTTAAATCCTAAAGAGGCCAGTCTGGGCTGGGAAAATAACATGGATATATGCCGAGCACAAGAGAGGGAAGAAACATAAATGAAGAGCATGACCTGGCTAGAACAGAGGACAATGACAGAGGTTGGGGGTGGGGGTGGGAGTGGGGGATGGATGGATAAGCTACAGGCAGATACAAAAGACTGGGAGCAAAGGTACGCAAGAGAAAATTTAGAGCAGAGAAGAAACAAATGAGAAAGGCTTGTTTAAGATCACAGAACATTCTGTGGCAAAGCTGTACTATATCTACTTCTGCTTTCTTCTGTAATAGGATTTGAGTTCCAGGCATTTAATTAAAGCTTCAATGTTTTAAGAAAAGTAACTCTGGAAATGGTATGTAAGAGAGATTAGAAGAAAGAAAGAAGGTGCGGAAAACAAGAAAGAGTAAGGGTGGGTTGAATTCCTAAAAAGTAATTTTCAAATAAGTTTAGAGAAGATTCTCATTCTACAAAATACATATGTGAGATATTTTATTACAGTAAGTTTACCTTTAGGTTTAAGTGAGTAAAATTATGTTATGTCACTACAAATAAAACTGTTGAAATCCAGATTTTTCTAAACATAAGCTACTGCAGTAGCACACAACAATTCTTTATTTTGGTGGTATCCAATGTATAGATTTTTGTACGTAACATATATGTTTACCCATGCTGTTTCATTACTATTTTTGAAACATTTTAAGCATACGAAAAAGATAAGATTCAAAACAAATGCTTATAGATCCTGAAGCACCTCTTCAGCCTCCAGAGTTCTATAGAATACTGTAGGAAAATTATTCAAATCCAGATTAAGAACCAAAATCCCCAATTCCACCATTCTGCTTTATCATTTTCCTGAGCACTTAACACTTTGGATGGTTCGGTCCCACCAACTTACATTTATAGTTCCTACCCACAAAGACAGAGGTTTTCATGTTCTGTTCATTACTACATCCAGTTTCAAAATAATTGCCTGGCACACAGTTGGCACTTAATAAATATTTGATGAATAAATATCCCTCCAGCTGTTACCCTTGCTAACCAGTGTTGCTTCACTAGCAGCAAAAGTACCCTCAGCCCTGTTGCATGTACTTCAGTGATTAACCTGGACAACTTTCCTCTACTGTTTCAGGTCTTCACCCAAGGTGATTTCGGCATCAGTCTTCCACGTTGCCACAGGATCCTGTGCAAACACTCTATTGTTACATCCCACTACTCCCCTGAAATGATCAATGCTCATGCCTACGGTACTCATGAAGGGCTCCCAGGTCCTGCTGGGGCCTTAGTCAGTCCCAACTCTCTGTACCAATACCTGGCAGGTAAATATATTTCAATAAAAATGTTGAGATGGTAGAAATGAATGGACAAACGGGAGACATACTAACAAAGGAAGAACCAACAAGTCTTGACAATGTAGAAAAAAGAACACAAGCAGAATAGGCTAGATAGAACCAGAAGAGCTCTAATGAACACCTTTAAGATTACTTATAAACCTGAAACTCTATAAATCAAAGTGGATCAGAAGATGGAGAAGCTCAATTTTAAGTAATTAAGTATTTGTGACAAAAGGCAACCCAAACAGAGATGAAGTTATCCTGACCCACAGGTTTTTCTTTCTACTTTTACTGTCTCACATAAACCCAGCATTAAATTTAGTGTTTAATTATGTTTCCTGTGAGTTTATAATTTTTCCAACAAGAAAACTGATGGCATAATCCCTTATCTACTTCACTATGATTCTAGAATGTATCTTAGAAATTATTTTTCCCAATGAACAGTAGCTCTGAAGCACTAATTTTAGCTTAAGAATACAATAACCTGCTGCAGCACCAGCACATACCTACACTGAAGTATTTGTTAAATTAATGGAATTTTAATGCAGTTTACTTTTAAGACATATACCACTAAAAAGAAATAGGAGCCAGTTATTTATAATGAAATATTCACTGTCCTTTAGATCACAGAGTGAACAGAAACATATTAAAAATATAAAGAAAAAGAAGACTGGAGGACTCATAATTAAGAATTTTCTGATTACTTTGAGGGGGGTGACATTCCCATTACTTCAAAATTACAGTAAAGACATTTCTAAAAACTTATGAGGATGAACAAAATGAGAGAGAAGACAACGGCTGCAAAATTTTGTAAGCTATAAAGCAGATAGACAAATAAGAATCGATTTAGCACAAGCATCAGACAGCAGTAGGAAGTAGTTGAAAAACCAACCCACATGAACAAACAATCCTCAAATGGCTCAAGAACTGGCAGCACCAGGTACATCTGGGTGCCAGGGTAAAGATGAAGCTAAAAAGAACTGAGAGAAAATCTATTCTAGAATCATGATGCTTCCCTTCTTCTTTTACTCGCTCCCACCATTTCCACTTGTAATTTCTTCAACTTTGAATAGCCTGCAACTGCCCTAACCCACTCTGGAATAAGACTGGAGGCTTATTCTAGAAAGGGACAAGCATAAAATGTCTGGAATGGAAGACCCAGGAATAACCAAAGGCAGAGATTATTACTGAATACTGAAATACCATGCAAAATTTTCCTTGTCAAATATTGACAGTTCCCTAGACTTCCTGCTCAATAGGCTTCCCAGTTGCTGGTAGCCAGGACCACACTTTCACTGGAAGATCTCCTCTGGGATCTGACAAAGTCAAAAGAAAAAGACTTAATGATACTGATATAAAAGTTTACTAACAAAACAACCAGCCAGATTATACAGGGAAGCACACAGTTGACAAGGTCCACCTGAACAGATACAGGTATTTTTCATGTGGCATCCATAGGCTCAACATACATGGATGTAACTAAATGCAGATAGAAAATATTCAGGAAAAAATGCATTTGTTCTGAACATGGACTTCTTTCTTGTCATTATTCCTAAACAATACAGTGTAACAACTATTTACATAGTATCTACATTGTATTAGTTATTATAAGGAATCCAGAAATCATTGCAAATATACAGGAGGATGGGCACACTTTACATGAAAATATGTATAATATATAAGAGACTGACTACAGATTTTAGTTTCTACAGCTTTTGGGAGAAGCAATTCCCCACAAATACTGAGAGACAAGCAGATACACACACGCATGTGTGCGCACACACAGAAAAAAAACAGTTGAAAAAGTCAAGAAATGTCTCAGAAAGCAGAATATAAAGACAAAAAGATGGAGAATGGGGGGCATGCAGGGAACAGGAAAATCAGAAGATAGTGGAGGATTTCCAATCTCTAAATAACAGTGACACCAAAAAGAAAGAACAGAAAAAACAGAAGGAAGAGATAATTCAAGACAATTTCCCAGAACTAAAGACTGAATGGGAATGTAAAAAGCCCACACACAGATGAAAATAAAACCACTGTTAAGTTTCAGATCCCTGAGGAACAGAAGATCCTGAAAGCTTCCAGAGAAAAGGGGGTGGAAAGTTTTATACTAAGCATCAAAGATCCAGAGTGTAAAGGATTCCTCGGTTCTCAAACCTAGGAAAAAGTAGAAGAATGTCTGCAAGTGTCTGAGGGAAAAAAAGTTTCCCACTTGGAATTCTAAACTCAGATGAACCATACTGTATACTTTACAATAACTAATACAATGTAAGTACGATATAAACAGCTGTTATACTGATGATGAACCATCAATCTGTTGTGAGAGAAAAACAAAACCATCTTCAGATGTGGAAGCCCACATGTGCAGGACTGCCTTAACACATGGCCAACCCATTCCCCCACCACACACACACACACACACACACACACACACACACACACAGAGTCTTTGCTTTGTTTTCCATTCTTGTGTGGTTTCCTCAGCTCCACCTCAGATATCAGACACCATCACCTTAAAATGGTTCTTAGTCAGTAAGAGGAATATTCTCTCCCAACAGGGTCACAATCTCATTCATCTTTTGAAACCCCACTTTGCAGAGTGTGCAGTGCACTACAACTACATAACTGAGTAAAGTTACTTAAATCCACTGATAAAATAGGAAAGTTTGGAGTAATTGTAAAAAGTTCCAACATAAAGGGGATCTGGACTGAATCTGAAGTCTTTCAAATATCACCTGTGATCAAAAACTGATTTATACCAAGTTATTTTTAAAAATTTTAAAAGTACATTAAAATAACAAGTAACAACACAGAAACAATAGAATTTCAAAGCAAACATTTGCAAGTATGTCTCTGTCCTCTAAATTTAGACAGACTCAGTTCAATTAAATGCAATGTCTTAAAACCAGAATATCAGAAAATCAGTAAAAAAATAACAGGACTGGGACTTCCTCCAAGATGGCCGCCCAGATGACACTGTGACAGGGAGGCTCCCTGAATATACCATCAAAATGCTGGAATATAAACTAATATAATAACAGAGAGAAGGAAAAAAGAGGGAGATGGGTCCTCTGGACCCAAGAAGAATCTAAAACGAGAACTGTAGCCCACGGAAAGAGTAAAAGAATGAAATAAACAAAGG